>UESW01003886.1:784872-1035941 GCA_900491605.1 Calamus simplicifolius | reverse complement strand
TGTCCAAAGTGAATTACTTGGCTTTTGCATAAATCTAGAAGCAAACTTGATGCAAACATTATGTCTAGCCTTGTATTGTTAGATATAATAAGCTTCCAATAATGCTTCTGTATAATTGTGCATTTGCTTCACCACTTTTATCTTCTTTCATCAACTTATCATTTACCACAAAAGGTTTCCATACTATTGCAATTTTCCATGTTGAATTTTTTGAGAATGCCTTCTACATACTTCTTTTGACTGATAAATATACCATCTTTCTTTGACTTTTTCAATTCCCAAAAAATAATGAAGCAAACCCATATCATTCATTTCATATCTTCTCATTATATCATTTTTGAAAGTCAAGATCATATTCTCATTGTTACCAGTAATAATTAAATCATCAACATAAAGAGAGACAATGAGAATATCATTACCTTGCTTCTTCACATAAAGTGTTGGTTCACTTGGACTTTTTAGAAAACCTTTTTCATTGAAATAGGTGTCAATTTGAGAGTACCATGCTCTGGGTGCTTGCTTCAGCTCATATAATGCTTTCTTCAACTTGTATACTTATTTTCTTGACCTTTGATGATGAAGCCTTGAGGTTGTTCAACATAAATTTCTTCTTCTAATACTCCATTCAAGAATGCAGACTTACATCTAGTTGATGTAGTTTCCAACTTTTATTAGCTGCTATAGAATAAGAGTTCTAATTGTATCATGTCTAGCAACAGGTGCAAAGTTTCTTGATAATCAATACCAGGTAATTGAGAGTATCCCTTTGCTACTAATCTTGCTTTGTGTCTTTGAATAGTGCCATCTGGATTGTGTTTTGTTTTGTAGATCCACTTCAAGCCAAGGACTTCCTTGTCACTTGGTTTCTTCACTAATTCCCAAGTTTTGTTCTTCTCAATCATATTGATTTCTTCTTGCATTGCCTTGTTCCACACTTCTTCATGCATAGAATTTTCATAAGATTCAGCTCAATCATGCAGAAATTACAAGAAGCATAAATGTCACTTAACCTTCTCATTTTTATAGGAATAGAACTTGAAGATGGACTTGAACTTGAAGTAGTTTATGGTGAACCTTCAACCTCATGTTCTTCATTTTGAGCATCATGAATTTCTTCATCAAGAGGAATAATATTTCTTCAACTTCTTTTGCTTCCAATCCCAAGCAACTTTCTCATTGAAAATAACATCTCTTCTTATGATCACTTGATTTGTTTCAAGCTGAAAAGTCTGTAACCTTTTGATTTAGAACTGTATCCAACAAAGATACATTTTTCACTTACTTCATCAAGTTTATGTCTCATTTCCTTTGGAATATGTGCATAGCACACACATTCAAAGATTGAAATGCTTCACTGAAGGCTTTCTACCATACCAGCTTCAAATGGTGTCATATTTTGAAGAGCTTTTGTTGGACATCTATTCATCAGATAAACTGCTATATTCACTGCTTCTGCCCAATAAGAATTGGAAGGCCTTTGTCTTTGAGCATAGATCTAGACATCTCAACAATAGTACGATTCTTTCTTTCTGCAACACCATTTGCTCTGGTGTATAGCTAACAGTCAATTATCTTTGTATACCATCATCTTCACAAAATTTCTTAAATCATTTGAATTGTATTCACCACCTCTATCTTCTCAGCACCTTGATATAATGCCCACTTTGTCTTTCCACATAATTTTTAAACTTCTTAAAGATAAGAAATGCCTCTGATTTATGTCTAATAAAATATACCCATATCATCCTTGAATAGTCATCAATAAAAATAATGAAGTAGATGTTACCTGCATGAGAAGGAGTTTTCATAGGTTCACATATGTCAGTATGAATAAGCTCCAATGGTGCTTTGGCTCTCCATACATGCTCTTTTGGAAATGCCTCTCTATATTGTTTTCAAGTGCACATCCTTCACAAGGTTCTTCCTTGTCATGTATTGCTGGTAGACCATACACCATATTCTTTTGATTAGACTTCTCAAGCTTTGAAAATTCAAGTGCCCAAACCTTTTGTGCCATACCATGACTCATCATTTACCTCCATCTTCATGCAGCATCCTTAGCATAGTGCAAAATAAGAGGAAAACTTCTATTTTTCTCCATCTTGATATTTGCCATAAGTTGCTTTTTCATCCCTCTGTCATATAACTTGCAAACATTATCTTCAAAGTGAACCATATGCCCATGCTCAATCAGTTGTCCAACACTCAAAAGATTTTGCTTCAAATCTGGAACAAGTAAAACATCATGAATAAATTTTTCTTCCTTTCTTGGTATTGATTTGAATTGTGCCTTGCCTCTTTCTTGGACTAATGCACCATTGCCCATCTTCACTTGTGAAATTGAAGAACTGTCAATATCCATAAAAATAGACTTGTCACCAGTCATGTGATTGCTGCAACCACTGTCAAGATACCATATATTATTACTTTGCTCTTCTGCAGTTTGACATGCATATAGTGTGCTTGCTGACCTTTATTTTCTTCTGAGAAGTGTGCTTGCTCACTTGCTTTGTATCTGCAATCTTTTGAACAAGTCCAAACTTTTTGCAATTATAACATTGGGGTTTGCCCCTAAACCAGCAATCTTTTTAAGCGTGAGAAGACCTTTTACATATTGCACCTTTGTTGAGTGCTCTCATCATATTACCTTTTTAAAAAATTATTCTTTGTATTTCCCTACCTCTTCCTTTCATATTTCTTTCTCTTCCTCTACTCTAGTTTTCACCTCTGAATGACTCTCTTTTGACTGGAGCATGACTAGATGAATCTTTTTGAGAATTTTTATCAACCACTTTGAGTTTAGATTGAAAGGCACTTTCAATTGATGATTCTTATGCCTAAACAATCTTTGCTCATGAGCTTCAAGAGATCCAATTAATTCATGAACACTTAATTCATAAAGATCTTTAGATTCTTTAACAATTGCAACTATTGTATCAAATTTTGGAGATAAACTAGCCAAGATTTTCTTACATATTCTTCGCTCGGTGATGGTTTCACCATAGCTCTTCATTTGATTAACAGTCTCCATAATTTTGGAGAAGTAATCCTTCAATTTTTTATTTTCTTGCATTCTCAAATTATCTAACTCTCTTCTTAGAGTTTGAAGTTTGATAGCTCTTACCTTTATGTTGCCTTGAAATTCCTCCTGCAAGATATCCCATGCCTCCTTTGATTTGGTGGCTTTAATAATTATGGGAAAAATTTTCTCAGACACAGCTTGTTGGATAAAGAATAAAACTTTGGCATCCTTCTTTTTGTAGTCCTTCAGTTGCTCCTTCTGATTATTTGTTGGATTAACTGGGTCTTCATACCCGTTCTCAACTAGATCCCATACTTCTTGTGAAATAAAAAGGGTCTTTATCTTGATACTCCAATAATCATAATTTTCTCCATCAAAAATAGGGATAGAAGGTTGATGAATATTCATACCAATATTGATTGGGGTTGCCATTAAGTCTACCTACCAAGAGCTTTCCTTTTTTGCTTCAAGAAAAAAATTCTTAACGGCTGATTCCATAAACAGGTTGCTCGTCGGCTATACGTGGAAGGGAAGGACCGCTGGCATTGGTCTTCTCGTCCTCCTCGCCGTCACCAAACTTTCTTCTCACGGCCGATCGTCCCTCCTTGAACTTCGAACTAGGCTCTGATACCATTTTTGTTGGGATTGTTTCCAACACAGATTGTTTTGGGAAGAGGAATCAATGTAGAAGATGGGTTTTCACTCAAGAATAAAATTTTTCTATTACGTTTCATTAAGCACATCACCATATAATATTGTTTCTTGTTTCTACGGATAAGCATAATCCTCTTATGATCTTATCCATCTAAGGCTATCCTATCAAATCATAAAAAGATAGGCACATTATTAAAAAACTAACTCTAACAAAACTAAAACCATTATCTTTTAACATTTTTTTCCTTTCTACCATTACTTGATGCTTACGTAGGGCTGACATGGCGAAAGAAGAGCGACAGATAAAATCGAAGACTGCACTGCATTTGAGTTCCATCCTATTTCATGAGCTTCTAGCAAAGAAGTATCAAATTTGAAGCTGAGAAACTAATTTAAATTATAAGCTGTATAGGTGATAACTAATGCTAACATTTTAGCTATTTTTGATAAATATTTCACCTACATAGCGTTTATTTTCAAAGCAAGCATAAGAAGATTTTAACTTTTTTAGCGCTGCCTTTTGCTAAATCGCATTGTAGAAGGGAATTTCAGTCCACCACTATTAAAATTTTATAGAGAATATACCATCTTTTTGAACTTCTTGGCTGGCACATTTCCTTTTTTTTTTAAAGATTCATTGAGAAGCCACAACAACACATTAGATTTGACCATAGAGAGGTAGATTTCCTAGAAAGTGTGGCAGAAGGGATAGGTTCAAGCAAGACTCTTGACAAAGTTGAATGATTCTCTAGGCATCTTCCAAATACTACATTCTATTTTGACTCATTAGTTAATTGACAGAAAAATAATTAAGGACACATGTGCATGAGTTTTGAAAGGTGAATGTCCTAAGCCCCTTGAAAAGGGGTGGATGATGATATTGTTGAGACTTATGTGAAGCTTAAATGCACATGATGCATGAGTTGGCATGGCCCAGCCAACTTCAAAGGTGGCAAGTTAAGCTAGCTCACCTAAATTGGCACCTATGGGTGAGATTCTATACAGTTTGGCTGGTTTACTTGTCGATAGGTTTCATTAATTGTCCGTATGCCAACACAGGTTGCATGGATGAAACACATGTCAATAGGTTTCATTTTACCTATTAAAAATACATGCTCCTGCTGCTCGCTCAAACCTTTTCTTTTTTGCCCCCCATATGTTTCTTGCATACTATGAAATTATAGACAATGATTCTTTGTGCTTTAAATCAAACCATTGCAATTTCAATCTCAATTAATTTATGCCATAAAATCAATCCTCTTTTCTTCTAAAGCAAATTCTAATAAAAGCAGCACAAACAATGATGTAATGAATAGTAGTTGAAAGTAAGCAACTCAATAAGCGAATTCATTCCGAATTTCTAAAGGGCATGCTAGAAAGTTCCTACTTAAATATAAATAAGAAATGTTAATAATATTTTTTTTTGTAGGATAGGAAGAAAAATCAAAGAGCATTAAATTAGACAATAATGCTAATATTGAGAGAAAAAAAGATATAAGATTAATTGAGAAAGGTTGAATAATTATTCTATCGCTGTAGCGAAATGAATAGAGAAAAGTATTGGTCGATAGCTGTTTCATCATCATTATGATGATGATGTGACATTGCATTACAAGGATAGAACTTTTTAAAGATAATTTCAAGAGAGATATATACATGGTGGCCAAGGCATAAAGTTGAGTGTTAAACGTTGATCGGGCTGTCCCTAAGCTGGTGGCGACATGGATGAATCATATTTTTCAAGGCTGGTCCATTCAGTTGGATGAACTTTTCTATTGCTAAGATACATGTGGTGCTAAAGGGTGCAAAATGTTAAAAGTTAAATTTTGTTGCTACAGAAATTTGTTCTCCGACTCGGATGCACTTCTGACTCCTGATCCGGATGCCGATCTCACCACCTCGGGATAGAACCTGCAAGACAGTCCGCACGCAGAGGGTGCTGTGGAGGTTGCCCTTTGCGGAGGATCCTTCGATGCCTAAATCAGTGGAGATTCACAACAAGCAGATGTGAGAAGAAGACTCTCACAGAAAAGTTTTCCTTTTGGTGGGTGTTCACTCTCGAGAGCTCAGAGCTCAGGGGGAGCTTCACTAGAGTATCAAAGTATGTGTAAGAACTGTGTGCAAAATGGGCATAGAATGGCCGTACCTGAGAGGCTTGAGGGTGGTGGTATTTATAGGCGATTACCTGATTCCTTGGACGTGCTCTAGATGAGGTCTAAAAACTATTAGAATTCCTCGGCCACCCGAGCTATCTTCATTCCTTGGACGTGCTGGGAGAGCTGGTTGATTCCATGAGGCTTAATGATCACATATACCTAGGCCACTCTTGCGGGCCCTAGGCCACTTCTGGGTATGATTCCCCGTTTGGAATCTTATTAAGTTACAGTGGATTCGAATTCTCATGCACCAGATTCCACAGAGGTATTTTAAATGCCGTGGCTCGGTCTGAATGAGGAATAACCTATTCCCCGAGGTATAGAAGGGATCGACTTGAATGGCCGAGGCATGAAGATAGCTCGGGTTAAGGTGGCCGAGGTATGAAGATAGCTTGGGCTACCGAGGAATGGTTTGGCTCGGGTGGCCGAGGTATGAAGATAGCTCGGGTTACCGAGGAATGGCTTGGCTCGGTTAGCCGAGGTATGGAGATAGTTTGGGTTGTTGGGGTGACCCGACTTTGTCAAAGGTGATTTGGCTTCGTCGCTTGGATGTTATGCCAGCTGGCTAGCAGGGTGTTTGGATTGGGCGTGACCCAATTATCGATGTGGGCAGTTAATAATGCAATGATAATTTTATCCCTCATCACATGCCCCCCACTCCCTAGTCTGAAGTGTAAGTTCAGATATAGGGAGTAGAATTCTAGAGCAATCTTATTTGGGGGATGCAAAAAGGTGGACAATGATAACCTTGTGAATGACGGGCCGCTGTTTCGTCATCATTTCTCGCCGCAGCTCGAGGAGGAAATGCCTTGTTTCCAACAAGTCGTGGTAGCGGATGTTCCACGTGGCGGGGTTCCTTTATTTCTGGCGCCCATATCGGGGTTTTTAACGTTTAGGGCTTTCTTTCTGAAACGCTTATTTAAAGAGGGCTGTGGCAGCACTTCTTCTACAACACTCCTTCGTCCCTGTCACAGATATTTTCTACTCCATCTCTGAGCCCTTGCTTGCCTGTTCGCGTCTCACCCCCATTCAGCCAATATGAGCGGTCTAGGCGATGTTGCTTCTGAGATCACCCTGGAGGATTTGGATAGAATCCGTTGACTTTACAGAGTTCCTGGGGATGTAGCCTTAGGGGTGCCGAGAACCGAGCACCGGGTTTCAACCAAGCTGAGCCGGGGAGTTTTATTCTACGAGGAGAGCTTGAGAGTAGGTCTCCGATTCCCTATTCACCCATTGATACAGGAGATGATGAGGTTTTACAACATATGCCCAATGATGGTGGCTCTGAATAGCTGGCGCAATCTCGTCGGGTTCATCTCGATGTGTAGTCGCGTTGGGGCGACTGCGACCCTTCCCTTATTTCGAGTTTGCTACAATCTGGTTTCTGGGAGGAGTTCTGAGTGGCCCTACATTGGCCTTCGGAAGTCATTTAAGATGATTTTGGATAACCCTTCTTCGATAAAGGGGTGGAAGTCCCGATTTCTCATTGCTGAAGAAAACATCAGCTCGGATTTTCCGAAAGGATGGGCCAGTTATGTAAAGGATCCAGAGGCGCGCATGAAGTTGAGCGAGCGGGAGAAAAGGATCTGGCTACCCTTCACAGTGATCCGAAGGTTTCTGCCAGCACTTTGTTAGCAGAGGATGCCCTTTTCGTCGCCAGACTTAGCTCTATTGACCCTCAGGGTGAGTCTTTGTTCAATATGTTTGTGTAATCTTGCCATTGTTTAACTGAACATATGTTGTATTTTTTTTAACCGAGAGGTCTGTGTTTGCGGGCCAAATAAGGAGGGAGCTGGGTAAGCGCCATAGGAGCTCTAGCTCCAGGGACAAGCATAGGTCCGATAAGAGGCTCGTCCTTCCGAGTCTCGCTCAAGGGAGCTTAGGAAAGACGATGTCGGTCGCCGCTCCTCCGCTTCAAAGAGGGAGGAAGCAGGGCGCTAGCTGTGGCTGATAAGCCCTCCCAGCCGAAGGGAGGCGAGATAGCAGAGGAAGCCATTAGGTAAGTTCGGAGAGAGCCGTCGAGGTTCCCCCCCTCCAGATAGTGGTCATTGCAGATGACGCCAAGGAGATGTCATCGGTACATCCGGCTATCCCTCCGTTAGATGTCCTTCAGCTATCGGTGGTGGAGAGTACACTGCGTATGGAAGAGTCCCCTGCTCAGGTGGAGGGGTCAAGAGAGGCAGTGGCGGCTGCCGAAGCTCAAGTGGAGTCACCCGTTGAAAGGCTAACGGAGGTCATGGTTCCTCCTACTGAGGATCCCTCTTCCGTGGTTTTCGGGGATGCTACGGAGGAGGTTGACACACCAGTAGAAGAAGAAGAAGAAGAATCGTTGAATGAAGGGGACGTTCGGGTTGAGGGTCCTTCAGTCGGGGCCGAAGCATTCGAGGACTCGCATGTTAGAGTCCTAGCCGAGGAGGCCGAGTGGATGGTTTCTCAGGTCAAAGTTCCTCAGGCCAGTTCTTCGGTTATGAGCGCCTTTGTCCATGACCGGAGGTGGATGATATGCTCACCGCCTTAATGAAATCCATTTTGCGCGCGGGGGGGAGTTCTTCAATGGACGAGCTTGTTGCCAAGGATATCATCGAGGTGGCTTTCAGTCGGCTCGGGGCACCGAAGGATGTTTTCCTTCTGCCCGAAATCAATAACGCCACCCTTATGACGATGGCTTTGAATTACATCTCCCGGGTAAGTTGTTGTACCGAGGTTGTAGTTCCTGACTGGTTGGTCGGGCCGTGGTTTCTTACTGGTGTTTTTCTCACAGAATGCTTTGGTAATAAGGGCGCTAATTTGGCGCTTGAATCTGGCCACTGGGGCCTGCGCTCAGGCCAGGAAGGAAGCGGCTGCCCTTCGGACGAGGCTGGATTCAATCAGCCAACTTTCCAGGGCCTTGGCATCCGTGAAGGCAGATCTTGAAAGGACGAGCGAGTCTTACCAACTTGCATCCGAAAGGGCCTCTTAATTAGAGGTTCAGGTCAAAGAGCTTCATGGTTTCCGCGAACAATCGGATAAGGCCTGCCTGGAGTTGTCTCATATCAAGACTAAATATGATGACAAAATCAATGCTATGGAGCAACATTTTGATAAGAGGTGGGGCCAGCTGAGGGCCAGTCATGCTAAAGAGAAGAATAGTTGGGGTAGGAAACTGGAGGAGGAGCGTAGATACCAGTGGTAGCGGGATCAACTTGCCGATATGGAGAATCAGCTGAAGTGGCAGAATGAGCAGATTGCTCGGCTCACCGACGATCTCGATCAATCTCGGCAGGAAATTAGGGACAAGCAGTTCCGGATTAATGACCTCAAGGAGGGTATGCAACAAATTAAATCGGCCAAGCTGAAGGCCTTGGAGAAGGTTCAGGAGCTGAGCAATAAAATGGCTCGGCGGGAGGAAGAGGTATAGTGTCTTCCTATTTATTTGCTTTTGGTGCTTTTCTTTAAGGGCGGAGTTATCCGCGAGTCACCGAATGAACCTCGAACTCCAAAATCAGCTTACTTCGGCTGTGGAGGAGTATAAAAATTCTATGCAATTCTCTGAAGAACGTAGAGGGGCTTGTGCCGATGCATTTCAGTTCGGCGAGGAGGAGACTCGAGCAAGGATCTCTTGGGCGCATCCCGAATGGGATTTATCTTTTTTGGATGCCGAACATTTTGATTCTTGTACCCCAGGGACCAAAGAAGAGGAATATGAAGACATCTCAGATGTCGATCTTGAGGCTATTCTAGGCCCTAATGAGGCTGCGGCTCCTGCAGAACGTCCTCAGCTCGCTGCCGAGGAACCAACATCATTCAAAGCGGGCGAAGCAAGTCAAGCCCCTTTGGAGATCATCAAAGAGGTTCTTGGGACAGACTCAGACCCTGATTCTTAAGGGTTGCTTGTGTGTTTCTTGCCTCTCATATTTGTAATTTGGCATAGACTTTTAATGAATAGATCTCTTGTCTCTGCTTGTTTGTCTTTTTTGGATGATCTTTTTGTCACAAATTTTTCTTGATGGTGAGCAAATCAATTCGTGCTCTTAGGTCAGCTTATTCTTTTCGAATTGAACATCTTGTTTGTTCGAAGCTGGACCAATTTGCTTTGCTGATGTAAGCGGGCTTGGTTTGAGCTTAAAGGAAATGTCTCGGTCAAGGCCGAGGTCAGGCAGATGGTTTGGCACGCTGAAGCGTAGAATTGTTCAGCTAGATCCCTGTTAAGTGTTTCGGTCGAGGCTGAGGTTAGGCAGATAGTTCTGCCAATCCAAAACAAGAGATTGGCTCATTTGGCCGAGGCATAAGATGGTTCGGTCCATGAGAAATCATTTTGTTTTTTGCATAGGCAGATGAGGCAGATTTGTAATTCACCGAAGAATGCCTCATTTTTTGCATGGGGCATTTATCCCGTTAGCCTTTTCCAACGCGGGTCTTTTTAACGTACGAGATAAGCACTCGATCGATTGCCATTGGATTATGTCATTTTCACAAGGTGATTTCCCAGGCCTGCTCGTATCTCAAGGACCGGCAGACGATTTCCTGCATTTAAGGCTCTTGATTCGAGGTTAGAGGGAAATCTTTTATCTTGTGTCATGGCCTGGGAAATACGTTTGGCGCACTTTGGAAAGCACTCTTTTACCTTGAACCGTCACGTGGTAGCATGGCTAGGGCATTTTGAATCCCGGGGTTTTCTGCTTTAATGGCTGCCCCTGGTCTGTTTGCCTATAAAATGGGGAGAGCGGGCCATGTTAGGCTATCTCCCAAGACTTTTCCTGTTTGTGATTGGCAAGGGTTTTCATGGCGTCTGTTTCATTGAAGTTGAGAGTGGAGAGTCCGAGCCTTCTTTTTGAAGGTTGGTTTGTCCCAGATAGCTAGGGTGATGGAGAAGCTACTGAAGAGCAGGCAGTCCTCAAGAGAGGAATTCTCGGAGGTCATATGGAGAGCGCACGGAAGACCCACAGAGGTCATATGGGGAGTGCACGTATACCCTTCCTGTGTGTCCTTTGTCACTTGCCATGGGGACCACTGGAAATACAAGGCATACGTATCCCCCATGGCTTAAATGAATTTCGCCTCCTCCCTCAGCTTGAATTCCTTAGTTCATCCAACTGAGAAATCTTTTTTCATGTGAAAAAGGGAGGAGGGATGTATTGGTCTGCTGGTTCTTTGCCTTTTACAATCAGATAGTGGCTAGCAGACTAGCATCCCACTTGGGGGGATGCTTCATTGACATAAGCATCCACGGGTCCTTGACCTGGTTATGATCCCTCAACGTGTTTGGCCGAGAGATCCGTGGATGGCCTACTTTGTTCTTTCGCATTAACCAGTGGTTCAGTAGAGCTGTCTGGTTTCTCTGATTTCTGGGGTCAGATATAAAGACATCGTCATCGACCAAAGCTGCTCAGCCGAGCTATTATCTTATTTGTATTTCCTATGCTTTGATGTACTTGTAATACCTCTTCGAGATGTTGTAATCCTTCCATTGATAAGAAAGTTTTTACTCTTTCTTCTTGTGACATTTGTTTCTTTTTCTGATGCGATTATGTTGAGAGTTGTCGCTCTCATTTTATGCTTTTTGATTCGTAGCATAATCTATAAGTTCAACAGCATTTCTGCCACTTTATTTGTGTAAACATGTCACTCAGTCCTCTATGGAAGAGGTGTTTATCTTTGTTTTGGGTCGAAGAAAGGCCTGGGCGGCCGTGCGAGTTCATGTAGTATGCATGGCCCTATCTGAAGGATGAAGTGTGTATTTCTTTGAAAAGAAATAACTTGCATAATCTTGCTGGTAAGTGAAGAAAGGTTACTAACCTCTGCCGAAGCATAACAGGACGTCTCAGTCACATCAAAGTGTTTGAGAAATCACTCGGGTAAGCCGAGGCTTTAGAACTATATCACTCGGTGTTGCCGAGGCTTCAGATAATATATCACTCGGTGTTGCAGAGGCTTCAAATAATATATCACTTGGTGTTGCCGAGGCTTCAGAAAGATATCACTCGGTGTTACCGAGCCTTCAGAAAGGTATCACTCGGTGTTGCCGAGGCTTCAGAAAGATATCACTCGGTATTGCCGAGGCTTCAGAAAGATACACTCGGTGTTGCTGAGCCTTCAAATAATATATCACTTGGTGTTGCCGAGCCTTCAGAAAAATATTACTCGGTGTTGCCAAGCCTTCAGAAAGATATCACTTGGTGTTGCCGAGCCTTCAAATAATATATCACTCGATGTTGCCGAGCCTTCAGAAAGATATTACTCGGTGTTGCCGAGCCTTCAAGATTATATTTTACTTGGCACTGCCAAGGTACGGAAATTGCTTGACCCAACCAAGGATTATAAAGATTATATTTTACTTGGCGCTGCCAAGGTACCAAGATCGCTCGACCCAGCTGAGGATTATAAAGATTATATTTTGCTTGGCGCTGTCAAGGTACGGAAATCACTCGGCCCAGCCGAGGATTATAAAGATTATATTATACTTCGTGCTGCCAAGGTACGGAGATCACTCGGCCCAGTCGAGGATTATAAAGATTATATTTTACTTGGTGCTACCAAGGTACGGAGATCGCTTGGCCCAGTCGAGGATTTATAAACCTGCTTCTCATTGTAGCTATCAAAGAAAGCAATAAAGACAGAAGCTTTGCAAATCTTCAAAAATTTAATTTAATATACGGAGTAAGTTTGGGGAGGGTGTGTTCTTACTGATGATAGATGCGAATATTATCCGAGTTCCATGTCCGGGGAACAGATTTTCCATTTAGATCTTGGAGCTTATAAGTGCCGGGTCTGATTACCTCCGTAGTTTGATAAGGGCCCTCCCAATTAGGGACAGCTTCCCTTGCTCCAGTGGTTTTGAGATAGATGCCTTCCGAAGT
Organism: Calamus simplicifolius; assembly: GCA_900491605.1. Taxonomy (NCBI): domain Eukaryota; kingdom Viridiplantae; phylum Streptophyta; class Magnoliopsida; order Arecales; family Arecaceae; genus Calamus; species Calamus simplicifolius. Next base: position 1,023,273 of record UESW01003886.1, on the reverse strand, counting down.
ACCAGATCGCCAGGGAGGAAAAACTTTCCTTTGACTCTGGCAGAGTGATAACAAGCTATTCTTTGTTGGTAGGCAACCATCTGGATTCGGGCTTTCTCCCTGACTTCTTCTATCAAGTCAAGATTGGTTCAGAGTTGTTCATTATTGGATTCTTCCGAGTAACCTTTGGTGTGAGGGGAGGGGAGCTCGACTTCCACGGGGATAACAGCTTTGGTGCCGAAAGCCATCTTGAATGGAGTCTGGCCTATGGGAGCCCTTTCGATGGTTCGGTACGCCCACAGCACATGGTGGAGCTCCTTCGCCCATCTACCTCGCGCTTGGTTGAGCCGAGCTTTAATTCCCTGCAAGAAAGTTCGGTTGTTACCTCGGCCTCTCCGTTAGCTTGAGGATGTCCAACGGATGTCAGGCGGTGAAGGATGCCATGGTCTTCGCAGAACTCCCAAAATTTAGGGTTGTCAAACTGTTTCCCATTGTCGGTGAAGATAGTGTGGGGAAGACCGAAGCGGCAGATGATGGACCTCCAAACGAAGTCTTTAGCCCGAGCCTCGGTTATCTGGGCGATTGCTTCGGCCTCAACCCACTTAGAGAAATAATCAATTGTGACAAATAAAGATTTCCTTTGCCCCGTTGCGAGGGGGAAAGGGCCAAGCATATCCATTCCCCATTTGGCGAAGGGCCAGGGGGATGAGATGGAAGTCAGATGAACGGAGGGGAGCCTCTGAATGCTCGAGTGTCATTGGCATGCATCACAGGCTCATACAAGGTCATCCGCATCTTTCTGCATTGTTGGCCAATAATATCCTTGGCGCAGCACTTTGTAGCATAGGGCGCGACTGTCGAGGTGAGTACCGCAGATGCCTTCATGAACCTCCCGAAGAGCATAGTCAACCTCTGTAGGATGGAGGCATTTGAGCAATGGCATGGAGAAGGATCGCTTGTACAACCGATTGTCGATTAGAACATAATGAGACGATTGCAACTTCAACTTTCTGGCTTCCTTCTTATCAGTGGGCAGCGATCCCTCTTTGAGGTACCGGTGCGGGGGTCAATCCAGGATGATTCGGTGTCAATCTACATCATCTGGTCGGCATCGGCGATGCTGGGCTTCTCCAGGACCTCTAGGTGGAATTTCCGCTCGAGATCAATCGACTCCGTAGTTGCCAAGTGGGATAGTAGGTCGGCGTGCGTGTTCTCAGTCCTTGGGATCTGGACAATTTTAAACTCATCGAAATGGAAGGATAGGTCATGCACCTTTTGGAGATACCGAATCATGCTCGGCTCTCGAGCCTTGAATTCTTCCTGCACCTGGCCGGCCACCAGTTGGGAGTTGGTGTAGGCAATCAGTTTCTTGACTTTAAGCTCACGGGCGATCTGAAGTCCGGGGAGTAAGGCTTCGTACTTCGCCTCATTGTTTGAGGCCGGAAAGGAGAAGCGAATGCCATATTCAAAGGTTGCACCTTCCGGGCTGGTAAGGACCAGTCCGGCGCCAGAGCTGCCCGCGCTGGAGGATCCGTTAGCATAAAGCAACCATGGGGCGCTGGGCCTTGGTTGTCCGAGGGTATCTAAAACAGAGCCATCTTCTTCGGGGATAGTGCATTCAAGGAGAAAGTCCGCTAGAACTTGGGCTTTAATGGCTGGACGAGGCTGATATCGGATGTCATGCTCGCTTAGCTCGATGGCCTATTTGGTCATTCTTCCCGATGCCTCTGGACGATGGATAATTGCCTTAAGAGGTTGGTCAGTCAAGATGATGATGGTATGCGCCTGGAAGTAGGGCCGCAGCTTTCGAACCGATGTTATCAGAGCCAGGACCATCTTCTCGACTCGGGTGTACCTCGTTTCAGCGTCTTTGAGCAGTTTGCTGACATAATATATAGGTCTTTGGACTCTGTTCTCCTCTCTGATTAGTACCGAGCTAACAGCATTCTCAGAAACCGCCAAGTACAAGTTTAGCACTACCAATGCCGAGTTATAATCTAACTCCCTCGATCCACCCCTACCCCTCATTCGGTGGGGAATTTCATGGCGATATGGGGGACGGAAATAATGGCTTTGAGAGAGATTTGCCCCGGTCTGCCGAGGATGGCGTTGTAGGGGGATCTGAGCTTGGTCACGAGGAAATCTATGAACATGGTAGCCATGCGGGGCTAGGTGCCGGCTCAGACTGACAGAGTGATGACTCCTTCAGGGGTTATGGAGTCATATGTGAAGCCTACTAGGGTGGACTCCACCGATCGGAGGCTTTCTACCCGAAATTTTAATCTCACAAAGGCATTGAAATACAAAACATTAACAGAGCTTCCACTATCAATTAAAATACGGTGTACATCATAATTGTTCATATTTAAAGACACAACCAGAGCATCATCGTGGGGGTACTGTACCTCCCCAAGATCTTCATCAGAGAAGGTGAGCTCATCAACTAGAGCTTTCTTCGGCGGGTTCTCCTCCTCGCCTGGCCAAGAAGATGGGGATCCAGCCGCCGTTATCACATTGACATTGCCGATAATGGAAGGATTTGGTGGCAGGAGTTGGCGAGGTTCGGGTTGAAGATTCTCTTCATTATTCAGCTCAGGGGGGCCCCTGAACCAGTTTAGTCTGCCTCACCGGATCAGCTGCTCGATCTCATTCTTGAGCTACCAAAAGTCCTCGGTGTCATGCTCGTAGTCTTGATGGAAGCGGCAGTACTTGGTTGGGTCCCTCCGGGCTCCGTTGCCTCAGAGAGGAGGGGGCCGAGGAAGTTGATGCTCAATCTCCATCAGGATCTGAGCTCTTGGCGCGGTGAGGGGAGTATAGCGGTCGAACCTCTAGACCAAACTCTGAGTTTGGTCTCGAGGCGGCGGTAGAAGAGCTCTACGGTGGCGAGGCGGGCTAGCGCGGCAGTGGGCTCGCTGCCTGTCCGAGCCCTTTGCCTCTTTCTTCTTCATCTTCTCGGCCCGGGCTGACCTTTTCGATTCTTCCACCCTAGCATACTTGTCCGCCATGGACATCATGTCTGAAAGGCTCTTCGAGTAGTTAACCTCTAGAGCCAGGTAGAAGTCTCCCTCCTTGGACACTCCTCCAGCCAAGGCGGACATGGACACCTCGTGGTTGAGATGGTCAACTTCTAAAAGGGTCGTGTTGAAGCAGCCAAGGTAATTCTTCAACGATTCCCCCTCTCTCTGCTTGACTTCGAAGACGAAATCAGATCTCTATCGTTGATGATGGCTGCTAATGAATTGGCTGACAAGCAGACAGTTCAGCTCGTCGAAAGAATCAATGGAACCTGGTTTCAAGCTATTGAACCAGGTTCGAGCAGATCCTCTTAGAGTGGAGGGGAAGGCATGACAGAGGATCGCATCCGATGCTCCATGGAACATCATGATGGACCTGAAACTGCTCAGATGATCATCGGGATCGGTGGATCCATGGTATGGCTCAATGGTGGGGAGCTTAACATGAGGGGGAATCACTTCCCTCATGATCCTCTCGGAGAAGGGGATGCCCTGCTCCGCCTTTGGATGGAACGAAGGGGCTTGTCTGACGGCGTCTAACTCTTGACGCCACTCCTGATGCATTTCCTGCATCTGTTGTCTGATCCCTTCATCCAGAGTGGTATGAGGGATCGGGCGTGGAGAAGATGACAATGGTGTTGAATCTTGGGAAGACACCGGGGAGGGGAAACGAACTCACTTGGATATGAGCGGGCTTTTCCCTCCAGCTCGCTGTGGTGCCGTCTTTGCCTTTGCAGGCTGGCGACCACAATCCGCCGCTCTAGGCGGATCGGAAGAAGAGATCGCAGGCAGAGTAGGGGCAGTGACCTCCTCGCGAGGCTGAGAAGCAGGAACAGCAGAGCCAGGAATCGCCTGGAATCCCTGAACCAACTGGTCAATGGTTGGACCTGCTGAACCAGAGTGGCGAACTGGTCCGGGGTTACCGCCGTTGCTGGTGGTGAAGAAGTTTCAGCTGGTGGTGGTAGCAGTGTTGTGCCCCACTAATCGGATTAGGCTTTTGAGAAGTAGCCTGATCTTGAGCCTCAGAGGTGGCTCTCTTCCGATTGGCCATTGGAGGATGTTTCCTTTGGTTCTCGAGTCTGATCTCATGGATTACAAGTTTATGGGACTTGAGGGCCCTTTCTCTAGTGCCAATCTGTTGCTGTGGAAATCTGTTCTCCGACTTGGGTGCGCTTCTGGCTCCTGATCTGGATGCTGATCTCGCCACCTTGGGGTGGAACCTGCAAGAAAGTTCGCATGCAGAGGGTGCTGTGGGGGTTGCCCTCTGCGGAAGTTTGTTATGAGGCCAACGGGATCTGTATCTCGTTAGTTAGATGATAACTGGTTATGAATACTCTGCATTTCATTCAAATGCTCAGCAATAGAAGCACCCTCTTTATATTTTAGATTCACTAGTTTTCTGATCAAGAAAGCCTTGTTGCCAGCTATTTTTCTCTCATTGAGACTTTCTAACTTTTTTCAAAGAGAGTTTGCATAAGTCTTAGTGGAAACATGGTGAAAGACACTATCATCCAACCACTGCCGAATAAAACCGACTGGTTTCTGATCTAACATGATCCAAGCATCATATGTCATTGTCATGGGCTTTGCTTTGACCCCTTCCAAAGGTTCATATAGATCCTTGCAATACAAGAGGTCCTCCATCCTCGGTTTTCATATCATCCAATTATTTTCATTCAGACTAATCATGCAGGAAACATTACCGGTCTCCATGCTCGCACACAAAAATTCACAGGCTCTGATACCAGTTGATGGGAAAGAATCCATATACGAGCAAATACTAGCAGATCATAATACGTAGCAGAATAATAAATAAAATGCATAAACCACATAATCACAGAAACACTAAGATTTACATAAAAAATCCCTCCAAGATAAAAAAAAAATCGCAGGGAAGCCAGAGAAGAAGATCTACTATAAAATAATAAATATCCAAATCTCAAAGTCCCTTGCCTGGACTTAAGAAACAATTGCAAGAGAATAATAGGGATATAAGGATTACATCACCAAAAAATACGGTCTCCTGCGTTACCTCCTTATTTTCTTTTCTTCTCTTCTTCTTATTCTTCTCTTGTTTTTCTTCTGCAGTACCTTCACGTGATTTCTGCAGTACTCTTTTCAAATCAAGTTTGTTATGAGGCCAACGGGATTCGTATCTCGTCAATTAGAGGATCGATGACTAGGAGAGCTGGTTGATGCAATGAGGCTTAATGATCACATAGACCTAGGCCACTCTTGCGGGCCCTAAGCCACTTGTAGGTATGATTCCCCGTTTGGAATCTTATTCAGTTACAGTTGATTTGAATTCTCATGCACCGTATTCCGCAGAGGTATTTTAAATGCCATGGTTCGGTCTGAATGAGGGATAACCTGTTCCCCGAGGTATAGAAGGGATCGACTTGAATGGCCGAGGCATGAAGATAGCTCGGGTTAGGGTGGCCGAGGTATGAAGATAGCTCGGGCTACCGAGGAATGGTTTGGCTCGGGTGGCCGAGGTATGAAGATAGCTCGGGTTACCGAGGAATGGCTCGGCTTGGTTAGCCGAGGTATGGAGACAGTTTGGGTTGTCGGGGTGACCCGACTTTGTCAAAGGTGATTTGGCTTCGTCGCTTGGATGTTATGCTAGCTGGCTAGCAGGGTGTTTGGATTGGGCGTGACCCAATTGTCGATGTGGACAGTCAATAATACAATGATAATTTTACCCCTCATCAAATCTGAACCTTTTTATGAAGATCATCATCATGAAGCCCAAGAATCATTCATTAAGAATTAATAAACATAAACAGAAATGTACCTGAATCATATTGCTTGATTGCTCTCTAGAGTCCTGCGGTTAGCCTTTCAGATCAACACGTACTCCCAAAAAACCCTTTTTAATTTTCTCTAGGCTATTCTTTCTAATGATGGGATTCAGAGAAGAAGGTCGTACGTGCGATCCAAGAACCATAATAGCTATATATAGATAATTTCATCATTATCTTTTGGTATTTCTATTTTAGCCCATTATAAAAATAGAAATAACCCCTTAGGTCTCTACATATTAAAGGGTCACACCTAATCAGATACATTAAAGCCCAAATCACTGAAACCTTAGTTGATCACTTTTAATTAGGCTTAACCTTATTTGACAATGCACAACACATAATTATTTCACATATAAGCCCAATATTAAATTAAAAATCCAACACAAAATTGATAGATAAGGTTTAATCATGGTAAAGTTCAACACTAGAAAGTTAAAAGTTGGAAGAAAGAAAGTATTTGCTAAAAATAACTAATAAACAAGAAAATAATGTAAGATTAAATCAGTTCCTATAGCACTTTTTTGAAAAATACATAAATAACATATCATATTTAAAATTTTATTAATATTTATATGAAAACTAAAATAATATAAAAAATAAAATTAAAAATATATAAATAATGCACAAGTTCCATTCTTCTCTAAAAATTAACCTGAACTTCTAACGCTTTCACGTGATAATTTAAGCTTATCTCATCAACGAAATTAAGACTTTCGCATGGTAATTTCAGCTTGTCTCTTCTCCCAAAGATTTTCTGGGACCAAGAGAGAATTATATGTGCAATGATTAAAATAAAGTAATCACTAGTAGAAAAAGCATTTTTAGCGACCGCCATAGGCGGTCGCTAAAAGTTAAAAAGAAGTCGCTAATAGTTTTTAGCGACCGTTTAGCGACCGCCACGTGCTGGCCGCCAGAAACTCGTCGCTAAAGACTTTTAGCGATCGCCAATGGCGGTCGCTATAGTATTGGTGACCGCTTGACGGGGGACAAAATTTTACTATTAGCGACCGCCTAGGCGGTCGCTAATACTATATATTTTTTATTTTTTTTGCTATTTTCTGAATATTAGCGACCGCCTAGGCGGTAGCTAATACTATAAATTTTTATTTTTTTATTTTCTATTTTCTGACTATTAGCGACCACCTGAACGCCTTTAGCGACCGCCTAGGCGGTCGCTAATACTATATATTTTAATTTTAGCATTTTCTATTTTCTGTTCTGAAGAAGTAAAGGCGAGATCCTTTTTAAGCCTTTTGCGACCGCCTAGGCGGTCGCTAATAGTGATTTTTGTTATTTTTTTAATTCATTTTGTTTTTGGTTATTGAATTTTTTTTTGTTTGGGTACCTGTACCTGTTTTACAAAATTATATAAACTAAATATTAAAATTAAATTATACACACACAATAAAAGTATAAACTAAAAAAAACAATTTATTTATATTAATAAATCTGCAACGTCTTTGATTTACAATCCAAAAAAAAAAAAATCTAATACAATTTTCACAAAAAAAAACATAAAGAAACCAGTTGTCCCAATGCAGCACCAGTCAATCAACCTGAAACAAAAAATTAAATTTATTAATCAATAAAATATAAATATAATTAAACAGATTTGATCTACATTCATTTTCATGGACCTATATGATGGCAGAGCTAGAGTACAGCAGTTAGTTAATCAGCAGGCAATGATTGCAATTTATTTTCAATAAAAACTCTAATGCAATAAATATATTTTTTAATTTGTTAGATATGGCCAAACTGTATCGAACCAAAGTTCTGGGCAAACTATACCAAATCATTCCAGAACTAGTATGGTTCAATGATTTAATACATAGGCCAAATCACCTCAAATCGATCCCAAGTACTTTTCACCTACAGCCATGGGAAGGCTTAGCATTGGCTCTAGCGTTGGCCCCCCCCCCCCTTGCCACCAGCTGATGACTCCTCCACGTTGTGGACAGGGACATAAAAGAAGAGGGGCCACCTTCTACGTGATCACAAGAAGGGGAGATGTCTTGAACCGTGCAACTCAGTGAGGCCTCTCATAAACTCACATTAAAACTCTCTTTATTCTATTCTTCTCCCTGCCCACTTTCCCTTCACCCCCTTCCCACTTTAATTTACTGCACCACTAGCTGACATTTATTCCACCGTAGAAGAAGAAAGAGCCTGTTCCTTTCACCTTGGGAGACCTAAGAAAACATGCTTGATTTGATGGTCCCAGACACATAGACCTCATGTGAAAGAAAAGAAAAAAATATCCAAGAAACGATCGCATGAATAAATGATATTGGCAAGGTTCTCATAGGGGCAGCACCAAACTCTAGAGCGTACAAGGATAGCAAAAGGGACGAGTGACTTCTCTATGGATGTATCTAAAGCACATGGATGTCCAACAGTCACCAGGAACTACTGTTTACAATGCATGAATCCATATCTGACAAGGTGACATTGCTTGGTGGCAAACATCCAAAGTGATAGATTGTTGCACCTGCAATCTGATCACTTTGAATCAACGAAAAATACGAACTGTCATTTATCGTGTTTTGAATCAACGAAAAACATTTGCAGCATAAAACAACTACAGAAATAATGAGAAAAATTGATGCTACTGGATCAAGCATATTCATAAACTCATACCCGATTATGTTCATTTGAGCCCTCACCAACTGAGTCATGTCTCGCCTGGTGACTACTGCCAGCGTCTGGGGCCTACAATATTACAGTATATAATTAACAACAGAAATAAATAATATATATTTTAAAAGTAATTAAATTAAATTTAAATACAGATGCCTTCAATTATGAACCTGAGTATGAATCGGTGGATCTGAATCATCAGCTATAGGGACACCACTCTGAGCTAGTCGATGATGTAGCTCCGCCTTAAATGCCTGCACCTGCTCCTGTACCTGAGCCTGCACCTCGGCCTGCATCGCAACCTGCATCCTTACCCGAAGATCCTCGACACGCGCATCCATCTGCTGGTGAAGAGACTGGATCAGCTCAGCCACCTCGTCAGTTCGCATGCGTGAGCCCTGGGATGACTCCGCTCGCATGATAGTCGAACGTGGTATGCCTGTGCCGTATGTAAGTGTGTATCCGTGCCCATCCTGGCCTATGATGGTGTGGAATATCTCATCCCGCCTAGCAACTACCTGTCGCTCCTCCTCTGGCAGCTCGGCCAATCGAGCCTCAAACTGGGCCTGTGTGCAAGAAAGCAACCAAATTAGAATAGTAAATCAATAAATCTCATAATAGGTTAAAAAAGTATTGCGTAAAGGTAAATACTTACTACAAGAGCTGCAACCTCAGGATGGTCGAGACTGCGACTCGCCATCCATACAGACATCCGGTCGGTGGGTGCACCCCGCTCACGTAACTGTCGAAGGATAAATCATGTCATCTACATATATGAATACACACTACGTCAACAATCAAAATACGTATGGTTTAACGTGACAGTTTACCTCGTGCCGGATCTGCGTAACGTGTCGAGTCCCAAGCTTGTGAGTAGGGCCCTGCATCGAGCGATTTTGAGAATTTCGCTCTGCCTCTTCCTGCATTCATTTTGGGTCGTGTTTATAAGTTTACACCGAATGTTTCATATGAATTTAACAAAAAATAGGTTGAACTACTCACCCTTGCCTTCTCACTCGACCAGTACCGGACCAACTCAGGCCACTGTGCGGGGAGAATGCCCCTTGGGACTCGCTGAAGAAGGTCTGGGTCGTCCACATTCTTCTCCCAATGCTCTTTCTTTACCTTATTCTTGTGGTCTTTCCATAACTTTCGACACTTTGCCAAGCAAACTGGACGAAAATCATCAGGACATGACCTCAAATTGTCCTGCGTAGGATAAGAAATTTTAGGATAAGAAATTTTGATACATCGTATAATAACGTTGAAGCTATAGATAGAACTCAGCGGCTTACCTTAACCTCCCCCCAGAGTCGATCTATCGTATCCTGAGGAAAAGCAGTCCAATCAAGCATAGTCAGGGGAAATCTATGTGGGTCTCGAACCATATGCCCCAACTGGCTGATAAAGGGGCGAGCCCCTTCTCCAACTGGATGAAATGTGTCGTCAAATTGCACATCATAACGGGTACCAGCATTCCATGAAGGAATCCCTCTAGCTGGGCCCCTACCCCTACTGGAAGATGAACTCGTCGTAGTAGAAGCTATAAACAATAAACTTATTAGTTAAATAAAACTAAAATTATTTTATATAATTGTTAAACATAAAAATGAAATTATACCAGTATGTGCGGAGGTCGATGCACCAACTGTAGATGGAGAAGGCCCTATCGGACTGGGAAGATCTAAATCGTGCCGGTGCAGGTGTCTGTGGATCATGGTCCGTAGGCATCCGTCGACTAGGGTCCCTCGTCGGCGAACGAGCCTGGCTATGATGTAAAAACTCGTCCATCGTGTGTGGATGCTCTCTCCTCTTACGTCCGGACATATCTTTTTAACGTATCATAAGATAAATAAATTGCAAGTAATAACTAAAACCATTCGTAAACAAAAAGTCAAACATATTCTTAAGCAAAATTGAGAAGAAAAAAAGGAGAACAGTTCACTGGTCATGCAAGTCGATAGTATCTCCTTCAACTGTCTCTCTAACCCAGTTGACATCCTCATCACGTTGAAATATTACATTTTGGTCAAGAACTTGCTGAGCAAATGCATCAATATCTGGCTCATTATCTTCAATTTGATACACCCCCCTCCTTGACATTTTAACTGCAACTTGCCAGTTAGGATCCATGGGATCATAACATAGTAAACTTGCTCAGCTTGCCTGGCCAATATGTATGGTTCATTACTTACTCGCTCATCTCGATATAACAAATTGTTGAAATTTACCAACGTAAATTGATACTTGTCAACTTTAGTCCCACGGATTGGATCGACCCAGTCACACTTGAATAACAAAAATTTTAATCCGTGACTGTATATAACTTCAATGATATCTTTCAACTGGCCATAATAATAACCTGCATCGACAGAAGGACTCCCTAGACCACTATTTTGTGTTGCTCGTTTCTCATCTACTTCTTTGACGCGAAATCGATACCCATTGACATCACAAGTTGTGTAACGTCGTGCCGTTATAAACGGACCATCAGCCAGTTGGTTCATTTCATCAGTCAAAGTACCTTCACTCGCTCGTCGTAAATTGTACACCTACAGAATTAAAGTAATCATTGAATAAAGCTACGTAAAACTAATATGATAAGAACAAATTGAAGCACATACAACCATATCTATACATACATAATTCTTGAACCAATCGTGAAATGATTGAAAATGGGACTGCTGAATTTGATTATCTGTCGCACGAGGCATGTCCCGTTTGAGCTCATCAATGTGTGTCCTATAATGCAAAACAACATGTGTTAATGACAAGCTTGATTGAGTTAGACATAACATGAATAAGTTAAATATATGAATGAGCATTCACTTACTGAATCAACGCCACAACTGATGGAGTGTTAAACAACACGTATCGATGAGCTTGAATCCAGTCGATGTTATCTAGATCAAATGTTGTTCCCTCCCCAATAGGACCATCATTAATCCGCAAGGGCCTATCAAGTTTGGTTTCAACATCATTAAGATATGCAGCACAAAAATTAGTACACTCTTCCATTAAATAACCCTTGGCTATTGATGCCTCTGGATGAGCTCTGTTACGCACATACCTTTTTAACGTATTCAGGTACCTCTCAATAGGATACATCCACCGAAATTGGACAGGGCCACCAAGCAATGCTTCACCTGTTAAATGTATGGTCAAGTGAACCATTACATCGAAGAATGAAGGTGGAAAGAGTTTCTCCATATGACACAGTGTTAGCGCAATCCTATCCTGGAGACTTTTCAAATCATTTGTGCGATGGACTCTTGAACACAGTTGTCTGAAGAAGTTACTCACCTCAATCAAGGGCTCAACAACATTCTTAGGTAAACAATTTCGGATTGCAATAGGAATTAATTGTTGAATGAGAATGTGATTGTCATGACTCTTCAAACCTTGTAAAGTCCTTTCTTTCATATTCACACGCTTAGAAATATTAGAACAATAGCCGTCAGGCACCTTAACCCCTTTCAAAATGGAAAGAAATGCCTCCTTCTCATCTTTACTCATCGTGTACTGTGCAGGAGGCATGTATGCCTTGTTAGACTCTGTCATCTGTAAGTGTAGTGGTTTCCGCAAGCCCATTTCCTGCAAATCACGACGTGTATTGGCACTATCTTTGGACTTTCCCTTAACACCGAGAAGGGTCCATAATATATTATCACACACATTTTTCTCAATGTGCATAACATCCAAGTTGTGCCTCAGTAAATTGTCTTTCCAATACGGTAACTCGTAAAAAATACTTTTCTTCTTCCAGTTATGACTTCGCCTTCTGTTCGCACCAGGAATAGCAGGCAATGGAGGGGCTAATAGATCTTGGAAATCATATACTGTGCGTATTTGCTCTTGTTCAAGTTGTGATAACAAATCAACCCCAGTCATTATTTGTGGTGTTGGACCATATTCTCGAGTGCCATCGAATGACACTTTATCCCTTCTGAACCTATGCAATGGAGGTAAAAAACGTCTGTGACCTGTGTAAGCCCACTTTTTGCCATGTTTTAGCCAGGTTGACTTTTTACTCTGATTGCAACAAGGACAGCAAATTCCCTTTCGTGCTCCAACCTGACAAATTCGCATATGCCGGGAAGTCATTGATTGTCCATAATAATGCAGCGCGAAGTTTGAACATTTCATTTCCTTCAGAATCAAAAGTCATCACACCTTCGGCCCATAATTCATTCAACTCGTCAATTAAAGGCTGCATATACACGTCAATTTTATCCCCAGGGCCCCTTGGTCCGTCAATAAGAGTGGATAGGATCAGAAAAGGTTGCTTCATACATAACCAAGGAGGAAGATTGTACGGAACCAACAACACTGGCCATGTACTATGAGTTGCCCCGGTCATGGACCTGAAGGGGCTAAAACCATCTGCAGCCAACCCAAGCCGCACACTACGACTATCCAAGGCAAAGTCGGGTGTTTCTTGTCGAAATCCTTCCATGCCGGGGAGTCCACTGGGTGGGTTAACTTTTCATCCTCCCTACCATGCTCTGCATGCCATCGCATCAATTTAGAAATTTTAGATGACATAAAAAGCCTCTTTAGCCTTGCTTGAGTGGAAAATATCGCACTTGCTTTACAGCGACAAGCTTCCCACGATTCGAAACACTTCGCGAATTACTCTGACGATTCTGACCAACCCCATCGTCCTTCCACCTTGAAGTTTTACACACAATACACGTATCGAGGTCGGCATTCTCATTTCTAAACAACATACAATTGTTTGGGCATGCATCGAAAGTCTCATATGTGAAGCCTAAGTTTTCAGTTAACTTGCGAGCATGGTAGTAGGACTCAACTAGCTTTGCACCGAATGGAAGCACTTTGTGCAATAGCTGGAGCAGCATGTCGAAGGACGTGTCCGTCCACTGATTCAAAGCCTTCAAGTGTAACAACTCGACAATAAAAGATAATTTACTGAAATTCGTACATCCAGGATACAATTCGGTCTGCGCATCATCCAGAATTTCAAAATACCTTAATGCTTCTTCATCTGCACCCGAGCGAGGATTACTCCCACCCACCCTATCAGTCTCACAGCAACTGTCTTCGGTGCTAACCCGCATGCAATATCATTTAGCATCACGATCATCGGATCAACTGTCGTAACATCGACCTCCATCTCAACTCTTTCCTCTCTGCAATAAGGAACATAATCTTCCCCATGTCTAGTCCAATTCTTGTAATTCTTCAAAAACCCATTTAGAATCAAATGCTCTCGTACAATATCTCGTGTGTAGTAATAACGGTTCGCACATTTTCTACAGGGACAACTGATGTGCTCACTATCAAATCCATTGGTGAAGGCAATGAACTGCTTAATCCCCTCTATATATTCCATAGACGTCCTATTTGGCAAATCAATCCAACTCTTATCCATGTCGCTAAGTATTTCTGTGAAAGTATGAATAACTTGCTAGGCAATGCACGGACAAATAACTTGCTAGGCAATGCACGGACAAATAAATTAAAAAAAATGAAGATTAGTTTAAAAGAAAAAAGAGTAAAAACTTTCACCGGTTAAAGTCTGCCTCACTAGCTTCACTTGACCTCCTGTGTTCTGAAAAAAGAGGGATTAAATTCAAAATTAAAATCAACAAAGAAAAGAGGGATTAATTCATTTGTGAATTGATCATGCTTTGTAATATTATAGTGCACAACCTCTGAACAAGGGAACATATAAGCCCTAAGTAACCATGTGACGGATTTTAAGACTTCAAATCACCTAAATGTTTATATTTGTCAGCCAATAAATTTGCTAACTACTACTTCAAGACACCTTATGGTCCTCATCCATGATCACTAGTCTTCTAAACAGCTTATTCATGCAATAAACTTCATCAGAGAATTCCACTTGCATATCTAAATATTTCCTGTACAAAGTGTCTTCAATTCCCTTGTTAGGAAAAAAGATAAAAGTTTCTGATCTTTACATAAACATGATGAATCAAAATGTCACATATCATCCTTCATAACTACATGCAAAACAAATACCAGAAGTCTAGACTTAACTTTTCTCCTTTGAGGAACTCTCATGTTGATTTTTATGCTGTTCCCAGGATTAGTTCCTTCAAACACTGTTATCAACTTAGTCATTCGAAATGAACAAAGAATCCTGAGAATTAGCCGGTTTTATGTACCATAAGGAAGCTAGTTAATGACCAACATGTCACCATGTCATCTACTCAACCAGATTTTTCACATCAATTAGAATGAAGATGGCAACCTGATTGAAAATAAAAGAAAAGAAAACAAAGATGGTGCTGCAGGCTTAAGTCTTGACAACATAACAATCAGATTCCACGAGCAAGAAATGCAAATATTGAAACTCTGGATAATGCTCAAGAACCCACCAAGAGAAAAGACAATATTACAATAGAGCAACAATTTTCCAAAAGAGAAAGTTCCTAACCATTGTGATAGGGCAATCAAAATCATACAAATTGCAGTGTTCATAGAAGAATGAAAGGAAACTGAGACTTGCATCAACTAATGATTAATTTTCATAGAATTAATGTTGTTGAAATGGATATGTACAGTGGGGGAATAATACTTGTGATCTTTTGCAATTATAACAATTGAAACATTGAAAAGCTTTTTCTTTTAAAAAAAATCCAAGGTAGCGGAATCAGATTTTTACGTGCTTTACTTAACAGTGGTGTTATGTCAAAAGTCATCAGTAAAATTTTGAAGACTAGTTGTCTCACAACTTAATCCACAAAGCCAACCTGACATTAATATTGATGGAATGAGGCCTGTTGATTGACAGTGCACCTCAGACAGTACCAAGTTACTACAGGAATCCAGGTTTTTTATAACAAAGTGTATATACTACAATGCTATTCATTTTAACTTTCTAATGATCATTAGGGCTTCAGCCTGCTGGACAACCATATTAAAGTTCCCATGGTATCAAACTTAATCTAGTGAAGAAAAAGGGTAACTTTGGATGTATTTAGCGCTTAGTTCTGGTTAACTGTTTAGAAATGTGTGTTCAAAGCTTTTTGACCAAAATTTTCCAGTTACAATTTGGGACAAGGTGCTTTGGATGGAACAAATGGAACAACAATTTAGAATTAGTCATAACATGTTTATTATGTGTATATATTTTATTTGTCATTTTTTGATTCTATTAAGAAACATGATATACTGAGTTCAACAGAAGGAATGAATTTAGAAACATGACACACACATTCTTCATTGCAACTTTTCCCTCACTACAGAATCGGCATTTTTATAACAATTTTTGCCTAACATTTTTCATTCATTACAGTTTTCACTATTACATAATTATCCACAATATGAAAAGCCTAGACAGTTGTGGGTGAAACAATGATGAGATGCTTCTGTAGAAAATATTGAAGAATAGCAATATAAACAGTGGAAAATTCACTTAAGATGCTCCTTCACACACCAAACAAGAGACGCATACCCCCTCTGTCACACTAAACTTGCTACCAAACCATGCAGGGATGAAGATATATTAGGAGTGGAATAATTGAATTGAATAAATGGAGCATAAGTGGAAAAAAAAAGAAGAAAAAATACAATCCCATTCAGGAATTTAGGACATATAACACATTATAATTCACCCATGATAATGTGAATTTTCCTAGAACTTTCCTAGATTTGGCAAGCACACCATGTGCCATATTTGCATCTAAAAATTTGTGAGTAGTGTGGTGATACTGAAATGAATGAAAGGAAAAGGTGTCATGTTCGGAAGCCACTACTGGCTTGGGGATGTTCGTAAGTTAACTGTTTTTTTGTTGTGTAATGAGCTGAAAGATCGTCTGGTGCTGCTGCGGGCACAGTACTTTCCCCATAAGAATCGCATGCAGAATAGCAGCCATATATTATAAGAAATAAAAGATGACAACTCTCTTAAAATAGCAAACTCAGAAATTGAAAACTAAAGAAAAATATGAATAAAAAATTTCTATTTCATGAGAAGGAGGAGATGAATCACATCAAAAGCGTGTGCAAAAGACCAGATTAATGATTTGCCAAAATTCTTCCGCTTTTCAAAAATAACACAAACCAAACAACTCGTGAGATTTGGAGCACAAAGAAAAGGAGAAAAATGATGAAAACTTGAAAGAAATTAGATTTTGCCCACCAAGAATAAGGAAAAATCCAAAATCCAGTGGCTACAGAGCATTCCACGGGGGAAAAAAAATCAGCCTTCAATAAAAAGAGAATTACTGTCGTTAATTAGAACTGTCAGGATGGAACCTTAACCTTGAGCTCCCCCTTCTTGGATTAGGGATCTTACCTTTTGGAGGAAGAGCGTTGCGAGAAGAAAGTGGGTGGAAGCCTAAAACCCTTGCCGCGGGGAGTTTTAAAGGTGGCGGGGGAGGGTTCCGACGTCCGGGGGTTGACGGCGGAGAGGATCTCGCGGGCGTCGACGGAGTCTCAGATTTGCGGCGGAGAGGAGCTCGCGGGGGAGGGTTTCAATTAGGGCATCGACGGAATCCAGCTGAAGAGTTAATAACAATCAGCCTTTAGCGACCGCTCTCAAGCGGTCGCTAAAAGAGCCTTCCGCGACCGCCCTAAAGCGGTCGCCTGATTTTTCCCAATTTTCCCTATTTTTCGCGACCGCCTTTAGCGACCGCCCTCAAGCGGTCGCTAAAGGTGCCTTCCGCGACCGCCCTCAAGCGGTCGCCCGATTTTTCCCTATTATTTTCCCAATTTTTTCCTATTTTCCGTGACCGCCTTTAGCGACCGCCCTCAAGCGGTCGCTAAAGGTGCCTTCCGTGACCGCCCTCAAGCGGTCGCTAAAGGTGCCTTCCGTGACCGCCCTCAAGCGGTCGCTAAAGGTGCCTTCCGCGACCGCCCTCAAGCGGTCGCCCGATTTTTCCCTATTATTTTCCCGATTTTTCACTATTTTCCGCGACCGCCTTTAGCGACTGCCCTCAAGCGGTCGCTAAAGGTGCCTTCCGCGATCGCCTCAAGCGGTCGCCCGATTTTTTCCTATTTTCTGCGACCGCCTTTAGCGACCGCCCTCAAGCGGTCGCTAAAGGTTGCTTCCGCGACCGTCTCAGGCGGTCGCTCGATTTTTTTTGCGCCAAAAGTCCGGCCTCTAGTAGTGAATAGAATTACAAAAGAACCCCTTAAGCTTGGCTATTTTATTAATTGATGTCAAAAGATTTATCTTTTTTTCTCCCAAGGATCTGGAGCTATCGTTAGGACCTTTTGTGCCCATTTTCATCCTAAAACATTAGTATCTGTTAAGGGTCAAAACAAAACAAGTCATTATGTTTTTGATCTTCATTACTTTTGTTGTTATTGTGATTAGTACTTAGTAGTCTCACTGTAATTTTCCTAAATGCAACGGCAAATCTCCTCTTTAATAAACTCATGTTTAGTATATAATGTCATCGGTCAACGACAAAAATCTAGCTATCATGCGCGCATTTGTGAGAGCCAACATATGGGATTTACACTTCCTATGCGTTCGATTAACAGATTTGCATTGGGCTTGACATGGCTCATGCGTGCATGAGTTTTTCACAATCATTCAATCAAATAAAAGAGTAACACGTATATAAATAAGAGTAAAATTGAATGATTTTTTCTTGTGAAACTAAAAAGTAATTTTATAAAAAAAATTATTTAAAGAGAACTTTTGGATATTGAATATACTAAAATTTTAACATATAAATAGAGGCAGCCGCAGTGGTATGTAGGAGGTGGCATCCGTAGGAATGGGTTCACCTCATGCCCTTGTCATCCCTTACCCAGCGCAGGGCCATGTTATCAATGGCTCTCTCCCATCTTTTGGTCGACCATGGCTTCAAGGTTACATTCATCAACACTGAATTCAACCAACACCGGATTATCGCTGCCTTGTCCGAAAAAGGTGGTGATGGAGTGGAAGGGATCGAGATGGTTTCCCTTCCGGATGGGTTGGCTCCCGACGATGACCGCAGCAATCTCGGAAAGTTCTACATGGGCTGCACCACTTTTTTTATTGGTCCACGTGGATCCCATGTGGCCTGACACGATAGGACAGAATAGCAGGGGGATAATGTTACTTTTTGATCGTACATCCTTTAAAAGTCGTTCAGCCTTTCACCATTGGTGTGCAGATGAAATTGCCCTTTCTCTCCAACTTACTTCAACCCGTCATCATATCGGAAGAGAGGAATGGATCATCGGAGTGAGGATACCAAAGACGTCGAGGGCATCGATGACGTCTTCGGCGTGGGAATCCTCCAGGCGAGCAACCCTCTCCTTCTTCGCGTGGACCACCGGGTTTGCGTTGATCATCCCTAGCGTCATCTCTTCCCTGCCAACTTCCCTTCCCCCTCCCTCTCTCGCTCGCTTCTTCCACCACGTCAAAGCTCGCCCTAGTTCAAAACCCACGACACCCTAGTTCAAAATCCACAACACCCTAGTTCAAAACCTTAAGACAAAGCATCAGTTCAAAACCCACGACACCCTAGTTGGAAACCCACGACACCTTAGTTCAAAACCCACAACACCCTAGTTCAAAACCCACGATACCCTAGTTCATAACCCACAACACCCTAGTTCAAAACCTTAAGACAAAGCATCAGTTCAAAACCCACGACACCCTAGTTCAAAACCCAAGACACCCTAGTTCAAAACCCACGACACCCTAGTTCAAAACCTTAAGACAAAGCATCAGTTCAAAACCCACGACACCATAGTTGGAAACCCATGACACCCTAGTTCAAAACCTTAAGACAAGGCATCAGTTCAAAACCCACGACACCCTAGTTAGAAACCTACGACACCCTAGTTCAAACCCATGACACCCTAGTTCAAAACCTTAAGACAAAGCATTAGTTCAAAACCCACGATACCCTAGTTCAAAACCCACGACACCCTAGTTCAAAAACTTAAGACAAAGCATCAGTTCAAACCCATGACACCCTAGTTAGAAACCCACGACACCCTAGTTCATAACCCACGATACCCTAGTTCAAAACCTTAAGACAAAGCATCAGTTCAAAATGCACGATACCCTAGTTCAAAACCCACGACACCCTAGTTCAAAACCTTAAGACAAAGCATTATTTCAAAACCACGATACCCTAGTTAGAAACCCATGACACCATAGTTCATAACCCACGACATCCTAATTCAAAACCTTAAGATAAAGCATCAGTTCAAAACCCATGACACCCTAGTTCAAAACCCACGATACCCTAGTTCAAAACCTTAAGACAAAGCATCAGTTCATAACCCACGACATCCTATTTCAAAACCCACGACACCTAGTTAGAAACCCACGACACCCTAGTTCAAAACCCATGACACCCTAGTTCATAACCCACAATACCCTAGTTCATAACCTTAAAACAAAGTATCAGTTCAAAACCCACGACACCCTAGTTCATAACCCACGACACCCTAGTTCAAAACCTTAAGACAAAGCATCAGTTCAAAACCCACGACACCCTAGTTGGAAACCCACGACACCCTAGTTCAAAACCCACGACACCCTAGTTCAAAACCTTAAGACAAAGCATCAGTTCAAAACCCTAGTTAGAAACTAGGGTGTCATGGGTTTTGAACTAGGGTGTCATGGGTTTCTAACTAGGGTGTCGTGGGTTTTGAACTGATGCTTTATCTTAAGGTTTTGAACTAGGGTATCATGGGTTTTTAACTAGGATGTCGTGGGTTTCTAACTAGGTGTTGTGGGTTTTGAAATAGGGTGTCGTGGGTTATGAACTGATGCTTTGTCTTAAGGTTTTCAACTAGGGTATCGTGGGTTTTGAACTAGGGTGTCGTGGGTTTTTAAACTGATGCTTTATCTTAAGGTTTGAACTAGGGTGTCGTGGGTTATGAACTACGGTGTCGTGGGTTTCTAACTAGGGTGTCGTGGGTTTTGAAATGATGCTTTGTCTTAAGGTTTTGAACTAGGGTGTCATGGGTTTTGAACTAGGGTATCGTGGGTTTTGAACTGATGCTTTGTCTTAAGGTTTTGAACTAGGGTGTCGTGGGTTATGAACTAGGGTGTCGTGGGTTTCTAACTAGGATGTCGTGGTTTTTAACTGATGCTTTGTCTTAAGGTTTTGAACTAGGGTGTCGTGGGTTTTAAACTAGGGTGTCGTGGGTTTTGAACTGATGCTTTGTCTTAAGGTTTTGAACTAGGGTATCGTGGGTTTTGAACTAGGGTGTCATGGGTTTCTAACTAGGGTATCGTGGGTTTTGAACTGATGCTTTGTCTTAAGGTTTTGAACTAGGGTGTTGTGGGTTTTCAACTAGGGTGTCGTGGGTTTTGAACTGATGCTTTGTCTTAAGGTTTTGAACTAGGGTGTCGTGGGTTATGAACTAGGGTGTCGTGGGTTTTGAACAAGGGTGTCGTGGGTTTTGAACTGATGCTTTGTTTTAAAGTTTTGAACTAGGGTGTCGTGAGTTTCCAGCTAGGGTGTCGTGGGTTTTGAATTGATGCTTTGTCTTAAGGTTTTGAACTAGGGTGTCGTGGATTTTGAACTAGGGTGTCGTGGTTTTGAACTAGGGTGTCGTGGGTTTCTAACTAGGGTGTCGTGGGTTTTGAACTGATGCTTTGTCTTAAAGTTTTGAACTAGGGTGTCGTGGGTTTTGAACTGATGCTTTGTCTTAAGGTTTTGAACTAGGGTGTCGTGTGTTTTGAACTAGGGTGTCATGGGTTTTGAACTGATGCTTTGTCTTAAGGTTTTGAACTAGGGTATCGTGGGTTTTGAACTAGGGTGTTGTGGGTTTCCAACTAGGGTGTCGTGGGTTTCCAACTAGGGTATCGTGGGTTTCCAACTGATGCTTTGTCTTAAGGTTTTGAACTAGGGTGTCATGGGTTTTGAACAAGGGCGAGCTTTGACTGTGGTGGAAGAAGCGAGCAAGAGAGGGTGGGGGAAGGGAAGTTGGCAGGGAAGAGATGATGCTAGGGCTGATCAACGCGAACCCGGTGGTCCACGCGAAGAAGGAGAGGGTTGCTTGTCCGGAGGATTCCCATGCCAAATACGCCATCGATGCCCTCGACGTCTTTGGTATCCTTACTCCGATGATCCATTCCTCTCTTCCGATAAGATGGCGGGTTGAAGTAGGTTGGAGGGAAAGGGCATTTTTGTCTGCACACCAATGGTGAAAGGCTGAACGACTTTTAATGGATGTACGATCAAAAAGTAATATTATCCCCCTGCTATTCTGTCCCATCGTGTCAGGCCACATGGGATCCATGTGGACCAATAAAAAAAGTGGTGCAGCCCACGTAGGACTTGCTGCACCGGAGGCGGTGTACAAAGACTTTTCCAAAAAAGATTAACGCATCGAAAGATGGGCATCCGGTCAGCGGCCTTTTGGCCTGCATCCATTGCGGTGCTTGCGATGTTTCAGAGCATCCCCAAGATGATCCGAGATGGAATCGTCGGTGTGGATGGTAAGAGACACCGCTTGATCAATTTCCCTGAAAAAATAAAATGTTCTTTTATTTTTCTTTTTTTTAAAGAATTTTTTATTAGTTTTTTTTAGGGGTTCTTTTGAAATCTTGAGAAAGAATTTTGCTCTCTGTCCTTTTTTTATGAGAAGGGATTTTTTTAATCTTAAGAAAGAATTTTGTTATCAGTGCTTTTTTTAAGAAGTGTTCTTTTGAAATCTCGAGAAAGAATTTTATTAGTAGTGCTTTTTTTTAAGGGGGATTCTTTTAAAGTCTTGAAAAAAAATTTTGTTAACAACAGTGCTTTTAATGTTGTCATTTGCAATGATGTTAAGGATCAGATGAGATTTTGTCTCTCTATCTTTTTATTGATTATTTATATTTGCATACGTCATATAAATTGTTTAAAGAAATAAACATTTAGTTTATTATATTAATTTTTTTTAAATTTATCTGTTAGCTATATGATATGTTTATTATGTATAGCAATAATGTACCTGTGGAAGATGCACTTAGATAATGGTTGGAAAAAAAAAGGAAAGAAAAGATGCATTGCTGAGTTTTGGTGGTCACTATCGATCGATTCCTTCACTTCTTCTGACCCCAATGCATTTCATATCGCAAACAAATTTAAAGAAATATCTATTGAGAGGACAAGATCCTAGATTTAATAAAAAAATCATGAGCCATTTCTCTTTTATGTATTTTATGCAGGAACGATAAAATGGAATGAGCCCTTTTAGCTGAGCCCTGGCATGCCGTCAATGAACACAAGCAATTTTCCTTGGAACATCCCCCATGATCTAAAAACACAAGAAATCTTCTTCAAGTACGTAAGTAGCAACAGTGAGGAATGGCAGCTTGCTGAAACAATCATTTGCAACTCATTCTATGACCTCGAGCCATCATCATTCGCTTTCTGCCCAAATCTACTACCTGTTGGACCACTGCTCGCAAGCCAATGGTCTGGAAAGGCTGTCGGGCATCTCTGGCCAGATGATGCCACCTCCATGAGTTGGCTCGATGAGCAACCCGCCAACTCGGTCATTTACGTGGCATCTAGAAGCGTAGCGGTCTTAAACCACCAATAATTCCAAGAGCTCGCGCTTGGGCTCGAACTCTCCGGCCATTCATGTTGACTTTTGACCATTAAAAAAAAAAGGAAAAAAAGTTAAAAAATAAAAGGGGAAACATTAAAGGTGCGTTGGAGACGTTGGAAACGTTGGAGACGTTGCGGAGCGTTCCGTGAGCATGCATTGAATTCTTTTATTCGCTAACATTCTGATTTAAACGGTAACAAAGCCTAACGGATAAAAAAATATATCTTATATATATATATATAGGGCTAAGGAAAAAAGAATATAGATAAATAGAAAACAAAATCCAAATCCTAAAAGATCTATTCGTTTGTTGAAGATCCTGTTGCTGCAAGTGCGGATTTAAGAATCTGTCTCAATAAGGAAGTTTGGGATTTGATAATCTGTCTAGTGAATCTGTCTCAATAAGGAAGTTTGGAATCTGTCTCAATAAGGAAGTTTGGGATTTGATAATCTATCTAGTGAATCTGTCTCAATAAGGAAGTTTGGGATTTGAGAATCTGTCGAGATTTGAGAATTTGTCTCAACATGGAAGTTTGTCTCAACAAGGAAGTTTGGGATTTGAGAATCTGTCAAGTCTGTCTCAACAAGCTACTTGTGGTAAAAGATTTATTTAACCTTTTATTATTATATTTTATTTGGGCATCTGAAGAATCATTGGGTTTGCACCTCCACCCGATCGTGCTCGCGGTAGGAGGATCGGATCGAGCCGGAGGATCGGATCGAGCCGGGTACCTTGGGGATAAATCGCCAACAAATCACCAACAACCCGCACGAGGGGGCAAAAACTTATCCTTAGGGTAGTGTCTAACACGCCTCGACCAGTTGATTCCTTTTAACTTTAATTTAGATTTTTAATTTAAATTTGGATTAATTATTCTAGCATTTTCTAAAAAATATTTTGCAAATATCAAAACAATTATTTTTCTAACAGCTAAGGACAAGTTATCTTCTTTTCTAGAAATTGCTAGATTTATATTCTATCTACTTATATATATATATATATATATATATATATATATATATATATATATATATATATATATATATAATGAGTTTGCTCAACATATAAAGTTTTCATGCCATCCTGAAATGCTTGTGCATTAATGGTGCAAATGTGCTATGATAAATTATGATCATCCATAATTATCTCTTGAAATACTGCTTGCTAATATAATGTTGACAGTAAATTTTGTCTATGTCTTGACTCCAAATAATTTTATCTAATTTTTTATTTGACTTAATATTTATTTTATTTCTTTTCTGATGTTATACAAGCTGCTTGACTAGGAGGGTCACTCCACAAATATATTACCAAGATTGATGATTGTCAATTTACTTGGAATGTTATTAGTTTCTTGTTTATATCATATTTTCTTTAATATGAACGTGGTTTTCCTTATGTAGACTGCTATGAACCAAAGTTTTCCATCATGATTAATATTTCTCTTCATTGCACCACTACTCCTCAGAACCCTATAGAGATCTTATTGCTAAATGAGATACTTTTTGCCTTAATGGTAAATTGGAGACTTGAACATCTGGCACTGCATAACCAACCATATCTTATCTGGGAAACTACTATCAATTTAGAAGGCAGTTTGCACTGCAATGAAAATTGTGACATTATGGGAACTGTGGTCCATCTCATCCCTCCATCATTCATGCATCTCACATTCTCATCCATACACATTATTGTTGTCTTTTCTTCTCATGTACAAGACATCTCTAATGTTAGGGTAGATACGCATCTAAGATTTATGAGGGGATGTTTGGATGCCCAGGGCCCTTTTATGCTAATTTCCTACGCATGTACATGTCTTTCTTTTCGAGAAGAAGTGAGAAAGAGAGAGTCAGAGGGATGGTGAAGGCTTTTAATCGCCATGTTTTGATTTTCTGGAAATAAGAAAAATCACCTTTTAGATGAGACAGACTGTCACCAAAATATCAGTATTGGTTGCTTGACAGAATTTCTAATCTCTCCAATTTCTTCTTGGCTTCTTAACTGTAAACACTTAGATGGTTCAGTGGATTTGTGGACATGTGAATGGGTCATCCAAATATGTACAATTGAAGTTATAATTTACTGCTAACAACATGTAGTATTTTTCCAAAAAAATTTACTATCAACAGCTCTACCAAATGGGACCTAAGTTGAAATTATAATTTTTCCTATTTTATATCTATCAGGTTTGATGTTATCTTATTATTTAAATGACAATAACAATCTGGTGGTCAATAGGGCTGCATGTTTGGCATGGCCATAGGGTCAATTAATGGACAACTCATTGTATCTCAATGATGAACCTAATTTTCATGCCTATACAAGTCGCTATTTTTCCACTTATTGTTCTGTACTAATAAATGTGGATAAATGCGATACACATGGGAGGAAATTTCAATGTTACATGACCAAAAACAATGCCATGAGGGCTTTCTTGAGTGTTAATATATTTATATAGGGAGAGGTGCAGAGCCATCTTCTTTATACATAGCATGAGGGCATTCTTGTCCATGAAAATGGAAAAAAAAAATCCCTTAACCAGATAATGGTTAGTTAAGCAATGGTTGCATTAATGGTGGGTTAAGCAAGTGCTAATGAGACAGTGAATTACTTTGTTCACTGGATAGATGGACAAGGAGTGAAGTCATCAAACAGGTGGTTAACCATTCAGCATGCAAACAAAGCCTTATTGAAAAACACATGCTTGCATTTGTGCACATATATATGCATGCTTGTATATAGATGTATTTTCATATCATTTTATTATTTTACTTGCAGCTACTAGCATATATATTTGCATTCTAACATAAATGCAAAAGTTTTTCTATTCCAGATAAGTGTTTTCTGGTATAGTGGTAAAGGCATTTTAATAACTCCTTGTTGTATTGTTCGTTGCTAGACAAAAGTGATAGCATTGGGCAAATACTTATTGCTTACCTACTATTGTGAATCTTTTATGTTACCAAATGGCAAAGAATGGATGAACTTGGATGCTGTGACAAGGTATGTCATATAAATGCTCTATTTTGAGTCTCTTGATATATATGACATGAGATTTAATAAAAGTTTTTATAATTTACTAAATAATCTCATGACTGTTGGAATATCCAACTTATTATTTACCTTATATTTGGATATTCAATTATCTTTGCCTGATTCTCTTATTTGAGGTCTAGTCCAAAAATAATATTCTCTTTGGAAATTGTCGAGAAGATTTTGGCATATTAATTAACCAAGGAGTTATCTAGGAATGGAGTCCTAGATTCATCGAGGGGGATGTGGCTTAAGCCCATATTTGGTCGCCAACAGTGGATATCCAACCTCTGTGATTGGAGATCCCATGAATGAGGTTCAATGTGGTAGAAACGAAGCTGATTGAGTGATCGTGTTAGAGCACAAATTTTTGAAAATTTTTTCATCCCATCCCTATGATGAGTGCTCTTATAAAGTGACAAAGTAAATTTATGTAAGGTTGAGTGATTCTCTTAATGGATCTGAGGTACGCTATCTGTAGGGTATTAGTCACAAATACCCTTGAAGGATTCACCTATATGAGAATTGTCATATGAGGCCGTGACCAGTTTGATTCCTTTTAACTTTAAGAAATTCTCATGAAAAATCAAGGTACTAAGCGCATATGTGCTGACTGCTTAAACCCAATTGATTCATACTGTGTGTGTGATTAGTAGAATTCTGAGTCAAGGACCTAGTTCAAGGTCTAATCCACTATGGTTCCTTCAGATGTATACAATCAACACTAAGTGAGGTTCAAGTCCACAGGACACCTCACCTATTGTATAGTATAAGATGCCCTAAAATTTTTGGTATATTAATTTTATTATTTATTTTATTTTATTTTATTTTTATTTTTTAACTTTTATGGGGGATTGTTGACTTTTGACCATTTAAAAAAAAAGGAAAAAAAGTTAAAAAAAATAAAAGGGGAAACATTAAAGGTGCGTTGGAGACGTTGGAAACGTTGGAGACGTTGCGGAGCATTTCGCGAGCATGCATTGAATTCTTTTATTGTGCTGACGTTCCGATTTAAAAGGTAACAAAGCCTAACGGATAAAAAAATATATCTTATATATATATGTATAGGCTAAAGAAAAAAGAATATAGAGAAAGCAGAAAACAAAATCCAAATCCTAAAACATCTATTCGTTTGTAGCAACAAGTGCTGGGATAATCTGTGTCAACAAGGAAGTTTGGGATTTGAGAATCTGTCTGCTGAGATTTGAGAATCTGTCTCAACTCAACAAGGAAGTTTGGGATTTGAGAATCTGTAGTGTTGGGATTTGAGAATTTGTCTCAACAAGGAAGTTTGTCTCAACAAGCTACTGATGGTAAAAGATTTATTTAACCTTTTTATTATTATATTTTTTATTTGGGGATCGTGCTCGCGGTAGAAGGATCGGATCGAGCCGGGTTGTTGTACCTTGGGGATAAATCGCCAACACGAGGAGGCGAAAACTTGTCCTTAGGGCAGTGTCTAACACGCCTCGACCAGTTTGATTCCTTTTAACTTTAATTTAGATTTTTAATTTAAATTTTAGATTAATTATTCTAGCATTTTCTAAAAGGATTATTGCAAAAATCAAAACAATTATTTTTCTAACAATTCATTCTTGTGGGTCGTAAGACCCAACCTCACAAATGGGATCGATGATACCTGGTTAGATGGGTTTCGAGATCGAGTTAAAGGGTGAGGAAAGTTGGTGGAGTGGTCTCCTCAACAGCAGGTACTGGCACATCCTTCTGTTACTTGCTTCTTCTCTCATTGTGGTTGGAATCGACATTGGAAGGGTTGAAGAATGGAGTTTCTTTCCTCTGCTGGCCTTACTGGAGTGACCAATTCCTCAACCAGACCTTCATCTGTGACATCTAGAAGACTGGCTTGAGAATAGAACCTTATAACAAAGGGCTTGTCCCAAGGGAGCAGATCAAAGAGAAGGTCCGCCAATTATTTAGGGATGAGGAGATAAAGGCAAGAGCTCTAATGTGGAAGGATATTGCTGATAGGAGCATCAAGGAAGGAGGATCATCCAATAAGAATCTCAAGAGCTTTATTGATGCCCTGAAAGAATGACGATTTCTTTTTGCTTGGTTGTTTGCTTCATACACTTCAAATTTAAGGTGTGATATATATATGTGTTACCACTTCACATATCTATTGCTATTGCTATTCAAGCGCCATTTTCTTCTTGTTTTCTTGTGGTAGAATTTATTTTGCATGGGGTCTTTAAGCGATTGGTCCCAATCAAAGCTGATAGTGTTTATAAGGAAATAGAATTCTGCTTAGGGCAAGAATAAAACCACAATTGTTTGAGTTAAAATTTAGCTTGCCTTAATTGCGTCTACTCAAGAGTTTAAATACAGGAAATAAGATAACTACATCCAAGAAAATAACAACTCTAACAGCTAATTACAATAGTATAGCCAGATTATTCGAAACAAACAATAGAAATAAATCACAAGTGATGGACCAACACAAATAGAAAAGTGTGATTTACCGAGTGATTTTACAGAGGGAAACCCTCGCAATTCCGAGGGATTTTTCGATAAAAAAATAAACTATAAAATTTTTCAATAAAAAATATTTTCTCATAAAATCCATCGCAAAATTAATTTTTCGAGGGATTTTCCGAGGGATATTTCTAACATAAATCGGTTCTTTGCAAAAAAAATTCCGATAAAAAAATCCATCGTAAAATTTAATTTTCAAGGGATTTTTCGAGAGATATTTCTATAATAAATGGTTTATTTGTAAAAAAAATGATAAAAAAATTTCCTCTGAAATTAATTTTTTGAGGGATTTTTTGAGGGATTTATTTTTTATTAATGAGTTATTAATAAAATTTTTTGATGAAACAAATCCCTCGGAAATTTCCTTGCAAAATTTATGTCCGAGGAATTTGTTTGATAAATTTGCGTGCGATATTTCTATAATAAATGGTTTATTTGTAAAAAAAATTGATAAACAAAATCTCTTTGAAATTAATTTTGCGAGGGATTTTCCGAGGGATTTTTTTCTCATTAATGAGTTATTAATAAAATTTTTTGATGAAACAAATCCCTCGCAAAATTTATTTTCCGAGGGATTTTGTGAGAGATATTTTTAATGATTTTGCGAGGGATTTTACAAAGGATATTTCTATAATAAATGGTTTATTTGTAAAAAAATTGATAAACAAAATCCCTCATAAAATCCCTCGGAAATTTTTTGCAAGGGATTTGTTTTTCATTAATGAGTTTATTAATAGATTTTTTTTGTGAAATAAATCTCTGAGAAAATCCCTCGCAACATTTATTTCCGAGGGATTTTGCGAGGGATATTTTGATGATTTTGCGAAGGATTTTATGAGGGATATTTCTATAATAAATGACTTATTTGTTAAAAAAATTTGATAAATAAATCCCTCGGAAAATCGCTCGAAAATTAATTTTGTGAGGGATTTTTCGAGGGATTTGTTTTTCATTAATGAGTTATTAATAAATTTAAAATCCCTTGCAAAATTTATTTTCGAGGGATTTTGCAAGGGATTTTGTGAGGGACATTTCTGTAATAAATGGTTTATTTGTAAAAAAATTGATAAAAAAATCCCTCATAAAATCCCTCGGAAATTAATTTGCGAGGGGTTTGTTTTTCATTAATGAGTTATTTTCATTAATGAGTTATTAATAAAATTTTTTGATGAAACAAAACCCTCGGAAAATCCCTGGCAAAATTTATTTCCGAGGGATTTTGTGAGGGATATTTTTATAATAAATGGTTTATTTGTAAACAAAAATTGATAAACAAAATCCCTCAAAAATTTTCTTGGAAATTAATTTTGCGAGGGATTTTGCGAGGGATTTGTTTTTTATTAATGAGTTATTAATAAAATTTTTTGATGAAACAAATCCCTTGGAAAATCCCTCGCAAAATTTATTTCCGAGGGATTTTGCGAGGGATTGTTTTGATGATTTTGCGAGGGATATTTCTATAATAAATGGTTTATTTGTAAAAAAATTGATAAACAAAATCCCTCAAAAAATCCCTTGGAAATTAATTTTGCGAAGAATTTTTCGAGGGATATTTTTCGTTAATGAGTTATTAATAAAATTTTTTGATGAAACAAATCCCTCGAAACTTACCTCGCAAAATTTATTTCCGAGGGATTTTCCAAGGGATTTTGTTTATCAATTTTTTTTACAAATAAACCATTTATTATAGAAATACCCTCGCCAAATCCCTTGCTAAATCATCAAAACAATCCCTAGCAAAATCCCTCAGAAATAAACTTTGCGAGGGATTTTCCAAAGGATTAATGTTTTGATGATTTTGCGAGGGATTTGGCAAGGGATATTTTATAATAAATAGTTTATTTGTAAAAAAATTGATAAACAAAATCCCTCGAAAAATCCCTTGGAAATAAATTTTGCGATGGATTTTTCGAGGGATTTGTTTCATCAAAAAATTTTATTAATTTTCCAGAGATTTTGCGAGGAAATTTTTTGAGGGATTTTCTTAGGGATTTTTCAAGGGATTTTGTTTATTACTTGGACCTAGGGTTGCAAATGTGTAGGGCGAGATTAGGTTATGCTTGATCCCAACCCGACTTGGTTCCTTGGTCAGGTCTTGATATTGAACCCAACCTAATATAATAAAAAATCGGATCAAATCCATGATCAAATTTCTTAACCCAATGGGCTATTCAGGTCAGGTCAGGTCCATGTATAACCCAGTCCCAATCCATACTTGATTTTATCTGATTTAGATTTTTTTCTCATTTATGTATAATGATAAATGAGATACTTCTTCTTTTTCAACGATCCAACTAAAACAGCATAAAAAATAGTGACTTTATATATAATAATTATTAAATAGTTTATGAAAAAGGTTTAAATGGTTAATAAATTTTTTAATTAATATTTTTTTAAAAATATTTTTTATTAAATATTTTTTAAATAATGTTTTTATTAAATATTTTTTTAAATAATACATATATAAATATAAATTTTTGAATCATTAAAACCAGGTGCCAAAATTTTTCGCCGTCGCTAGTAATTTCTTCCTTCCCTCTTTAAGCGCCAAAATTTTTCGCCATCGCTCGTAAATTTCTTCCTTCCCTCTTTTAAGCGCCAAAATTTTTCGCCATCGCTCGTAAATTTCTTCCTTCCCTCTCTTAAGCGCCAAAATTTTCCGGCGTCCTTCACTTCCCCCTGGTTTTCTTCCCAACATCTCTCGCTCTCTCTCCCTCTCTCTCTCTCCCTCCTCCCCAACCCCTCGCCCATTCTCTCTCCTCTCCTCTTCTCTTCTCCGTCCGAGAATCAAGAAGAGAGAGCAAGAGAGAGAGAGAGAGGGGGGGAGGGGAGAAGAGATGAAGGAGGCGGTGGCGGAAGAGGGCCGGGATTGGTCGGAGCTGACGCCGGTGTGCCGCGCGTGGTTGGACGCCGCCCGCGACCCCTCTTCCTCCTCTCTCTGTTTCCTTCCCTGCCCTCCCCTTTCCCAATCTCTCTTCCTTCCCAGTCCATTCCCCAAAACCCTAGCAATCTCTTCTCTAGCGATCTCTCGATTCTTTGTTGTCTTCGATGTATTTGAGCATGGAATTTTGGAGATGGGCGGTCTGGGCCGGGGCGAGACACGGTGGTCGGGGGGGCTTTGGCTCGAGGCGCAGGGTGTCCCAAGGGCTGTGTTTTTTTTTGGTTTGGGGGGGGCTGGCATGGTTGGTTGGTTGGTTGGTTTATTTGTTTTTGTACATGGATTGATCCCGAAGTTGTTCTTTTGTATAGATAGGGAGTTGGTGATCTTTGCTAATTCTTAAATGGCAAAATTTCTGTGCAAAGCAACCTAAAATTGCAGACTCTGTTAATGTATGTATCTTCTTTCTTAGTTCGTATGTGCGTAAATATGATTTTTACTAGGTTGAAAGATACAAAACCTATTTCCAGTGATATGGGAGGCAGGAATATTTCGATCAATAAACTAAATGGAATCAATGAGCAACTTATCAAGTTTCAAATCCACTTATGTTGTAACAACTTTTCTATGATTCAGTACAAAGAAATAGGTTCAATGTTTCAACTTCAGGTTCTTGTTACTGAATCTTTTGATGTACCTTCAGATTTCAATATCTTATTTGCAATAATAGGGCCACAGAATCTGCCAACCAATTCTTTTGTAAAATTATTAGTTAAAAGAATAAAGGATTTTTGCACTTTTATATGGTGTCTGGGCTGACGACTGTTTTTTTCTTCTTTTGCTTTTAGGCTGTTGATTGAATATGGTCATGGCGAAAAATGTTGCCGACATGGAGGAGGGAACATTGGAGATTGGCATGGGTATGCAGAAGCTTAACTTCAACATATCTTGTTCTCTCTGTTGTCCTTATACAATGAATCCCGATATCTTGGAATGTTACTATCAATGTTTGATGCTTTCTTGATAATGCTCTCCTGCTTTTATCAAGTGCTATTAATGAATCAATGGACTGCAGGCTTGTTTTTGACAAAGTTTGATGTGAAATTTCCAAAACCTTTAAACCAATTGGCATACTTTTGTTATATCTTTGATTAAAAATTATATGATGGAGGATAACCAGATAACTTGTTTGGGGACTTCTATTGTGCCCTTGGGGTTAGGACATTGGGATCTCACACAGCTTTCATTGTGCCCTTGTGCTTAGGACATTAGGATCTCAAGTGGCTTTTATTGCACCCTTGTGGTTAGGACATCAGGATCTGATATATGGTATAAATGGACTCATTTCTTCTTCCTTCCACTAGAAGGGACATGATATGTAAAAGCTATGCGCTACATGGATCCTTAGAGTTATCCCACTCTGTATATCCTAATATGTAGATATGGGTATTGATATAAGTCCTCTTGGGTACAGGCCTATAAGAAGGATTCTTAGAGTTAGGAGCAGATACTTAAACATGTATCTGCACCTAATGCTTAATTGCTTATATCCAACTCCATGCTATGCAGGATTAAGATATATCATTGTCAATTTAATGAAGTCAAATATGTAGTTACAGTTTTTAATCTGATGCTGTAAACAAGTCAAGATGTCCACAAATGACAAGTCACCACGTGATTATTGATGACACAGGGATGCTGCTGTTGCAGCTAATCTTTATATGCATGTCACTAGGACACATTGCATACATCATCCAACATTCCTGATCGTGAAGATCATGTATTTGTCAGCACTTTAGTTGAACATCTCGAGATGGGGATCAAGATGGCTGCTCCATAATATTGCTAGGTAACATTTGGCATCTTCCACTTGTCTCCCCAACAATGCATGCATCTATCATTCTATCATACCATAGTAGTACTTGTACATGTTCATAAAATACACCTCTATCTGACTTTTCATTTAATATTGAATTGATAATGCCATACCATAGTATGATATCTTTTTCTAATTTGGTAATATCTTTTTCTTTACATATGTTGTTCTTATTTCATATAATTTTTTTAAAAAATTGATAATGTTGTTTATATTATAAAATTCAAACACAGAAGTTGAACCGAGCACCTACGTTAGATGAGCTCTTCAGACACACCCATCAAAAGAAAAAGGATGGCAATCAGTGGGTAAATAAAAAGGTAGAGACATCACATGTAAGTATTTAAAAAATCTATTTTAATTTATATATTTATACTATTTGTATGTTTAACTAATTGTATCCAATATCTTTTATAGATAAATTTTATACAAAAATGGCAAGAGGTGGAATCAAGTCAAAGCTCAACCGAAGAGGATGGTGCGGAATCATCACAGCAGCAGCCTCAGCCCTCCATGATGCATATATGGAAAGAGACAGTTGGGGTAAATAAGGGACGAATTTATGGACTTGGATTCCAGGCTAGCCTCACATCCTCATGAGTTCTTGAGGGTGGATTCAGAAGCGGAAGAGATAATATGTTTAAGACTGTTTTTGCCCGAAATGAGGAGTTAGCAGTTCGAAATGAGGGGTTGGCTACCCGAAATGAGGAGTTAGCTAATCAGAACAGTCAATTAGCATCTCAAAACAATGAGCTATCTGCTCGGATTTCTTGTACCGAGGAGTTTATGCATCTTATGATGGAAAAGATGCAGGTTAATCCATCAACAATTTCATCACCATCTCCAGCTGCTACCTCTGCAAATGATGATGATTGCGATGTCGATGATGATGATCATGAGGAGGAGGATTTATAATTTTTATCTTTTTCTATAATTGGAACGTACTTATTTGTGATACTTTTTTCTTTTGTTATGAAACTTTGGATATGATGACACTTGTACAATTTTTTGAACTTATTTGTTAGGAACTTGTTATGAACTTGGATATGATGAACTTGCTATAAACTTTTTTGAGCTTGTTATGAGTTTGTTATGAACCCTTGGATATGATGAAATTTATGGATAATTATATATATAATTAGGTGTATTTAAAAAAAATATTTTGATATTTATTTAGCGAGGGATAATTTTTTAAAAAATAAAGAAAAGTTATTTAAAAAATTCAAAATATCCATCGAAAAATTCTTCGAAAATTTTTTCTCGCAAAATCCCTTGAAAAATCCTTCAAAAAATCCCTCGCAAAATCCCTCGACATTTTCCTTCAAAAATCCCTCGAAAAATCCTTCGAAAAATCCCTCATAAAATCCCTTGGAAATTTTCCCTTGGAACATCCCTCCCAAAACCCCTCACAAAAGCCCTCGAAATCCCTCGCAAAATTCCTCGAAAAATCCATCGAAAAATCCTCAAAAAAGTTTCCTCGGAAACTCCCTTGTTAAATTGCACTCAGAAACTCCCTCGAAAAATTCCTCAAAAATTTTCCCTCGGCAAATCTCTCGGTAAATTGCCCTCGGAAAATCCTTCGAAAAATCCCTCGAAAAATCTCTCAAAAATTTCCCTCGAAAATTCCCTTGGAAAATCCCTCGAAAAATTTTCCTCGGAAAATCCATCGGAAATTTCCAAGGGATAAATTCATTGAAAATCCCTCGAAAATAAATTCCGTGAAAAATTTCCGAGGAGGGTTTTTCCAATGACCATTTATCCGTCGGAAATATAAATTTTCGACGGATTTTTTTTCTTTTTCCCTCGCAAAATCTCTTGCAAATGACCATTTTTCTTGTAGTTCTAAAGCAAGCTATTAACAATATGCATGTTCCACTTGTTCACGACTTATATTTCTGATGGATCTTTTTCTTTTTTCCCTCGCAAAATTCCTTGCAAATGACCATTTTTCTTGTAGTTCTAAAGCAAGCTATTAACAATATGCATGTTCCACTTGTTCACGACCACCTCCATAATCAACACGTTCTTCACTTATGCCATGTCCGCTGTATTCTGTTGCGCAGCTTCCGCCGAGATCAGGCGCATGAGGGAAGATAAAGGAATATACTAATGACTTAATCTCTTTCATGTTTGCAGTCATGGGTTTAGTTACAAATTACTTCGGGCCTTCTCGCTTGGCCAGCAAACAGCGGTAATTTAGTCCATGATCCACAGTTATCCGCTATGATCTTTTGTATAGTTTGCTGGATCTTGGTAAAGAGATTGAACACTTGTATTTTTTGTCATATTTCTGGGCTTAGACCATATTACATGAAGGAAGTGATACAAAAAATTAAAATTAAAATCTTTGCATTTTACAGAAAATATGATAGGGATTCAATGGTACTTCTTTGGCAGTATAACTTGTAATGTGGCGGATGGGGATCAAATTGTTTTGTTGTTCATTTCTTACTGATTGCAAGCTTTGTGCATTGCTTATATTTTAATTGGATAGCCGTGAAAATTTATGGTATTAATTTTGTTACAGTTATGTGGCTTTGTCCTGAATAACAAATTAGCTTGCACGAATCTAGTTGTTGATCACCGATTTTGTTCCAAGCAGTTTGTTCCGTTGTTTGAGGTAGCAAAAAGCAGACCTGCACCTGACTTCTGTCAACACAAATGTTATAGCTGCATGATTAATGACTTGAGTTGACATTTAGTTTCTTCAGGTCCATCTGTTTTAAGATTGGTTGGTCTGTCATTTCATAATTAATCCTTTATGTTTGGCCCTACATCAGCGGGGACCAATATGTACCCCCTTCTACCTTTCCACGCATGACTCGTCTCATGACCCTCCATTGCCCCTCATTCCTTTTCCCTCACAGCTTAAATGCTTTCTCAACCTTCAGGTTGCACCGTCTGGCTCGCCTAAGCTTGATCTCATTCATCCAGCAATCTCAGGTTCCATGTGTTGGACCCATAGCGCCCAATTTAATCCGTATACAAGCAAATACTAGTAGACCGTAATACGCAGTGGAATAATAAATAAAATGCACAAATCACACAATCACAGAAACACCAAGATTTACGTGGAAAATCCCTCCAAGATAAAGAAAAAAATCACGGGCAAGCCAAGAAGAAGATCCACTATAAAATAATAAATATCCAAATCTCAAAGTCCCTTGCTTGGACTTGAGAAACAACCACAAGAGAATAATAGGGATATAAGAATTACATCACTAAAAAATACGGTCTCCTGCATTACCTCATTTTTTTTCCTTCTCTTCTTCTTCTCTTGTTTTTCTTCTGCAGCACCTTCACGTGATTCCTGGAGTAGAAGTCCTCCCACGTAATAGCAGTAGCCCTTCCTTCTCTTTACCTGGCAATCCATGCTCCAAAAAAAAAGAGAAATACCCACTACCTGCTCCACCTCTTTTTCAGATTTTTTTTACCTGATGACTGCTCCTGAAAAAAGAGAAAACCAAAGAGAGGCGGTTGCTCTCTCACGCTCACCCTCATGCTGCCGCGCCTCAAGATAGTAAGAGAGAGTGAGCGCTCCCTATTCAGCCCTAATGGGCTGAATAAATTGGGCTATGGGCCCAACAACTCCCTCTTCAGCCCATAAGAGAGGCTGTCTCATGCTTCCTTAGTGTGAAAACATGCCGACCAACTGTCAGCATATCTCTTGCCTCTCTTTTGACAAGGTCTTTGTCAACATGTCTGCCCATTTTCATCTGTGTAAATTTTCTGAAGCTGCAACTGCTTCTCTTCAAATACATTTCGAATCCAGTGGTATCTGACATCTATATGCTTTGACTTGGAATGAAAAGTTGGGTTTTGCACAAGTGGATGGCGCTCTGGCTGTCACAATGTACCACATAATTTTTCTGTTTCAGCCCCAATTCATGTAAGAATTCTTTCATCCACAACATCTCCTTACAGACCTCGGTAGTAGTAATATATTCTGCCTCTGTAGTGGAGAGAGCTATACACCTTTGCAGTCTAGATTGCCATGACACAACTCCCCTGCAAAAGTAAGTATGAAACATGATGTGGACTTCCTTGTATCAATATCTTTCGCCATATCTGCATCTATGTAACTAATCAGCACATGTGAACCACCCCCAAAGCTTAAACAAACTTTGGAGCTTCCTCTGAAATATCTAAAGATCCACTTCACTGCTGCCCAATGCTCTTTCCCTGGATTTGCAAGAAATTTGCTAGCAACACCCACTGCATATGCGATGTCTGGCCTCGTACATACCATCACGTACATCAAACTTTCGACTACTGAAGCGTAAGGAACCTTCTTCATTTTCTCCTTCTCCTCATCACTTGAAGGACTCTGCTCTGAGCACAACCTGAAGTGACCTGCAAGAGAAGAAACAATGGTTTTGCATTGCTCATACTAAACCTATCCAATACCTTCTCAATGTACTTTTCTATGACAACCATATTTTCTTGGTTCTTCTATCACGAGAAATCTGCATGCCCAGTATTTGCTTTGCTGGTCCATATCCTTCATTGCAATTGAATTGCTCAGCTCCTTTTCAACCTATCAATCATAGATATATCTTTCCAAAATAAGCATGTCATCAATATAAAGTAGGAGTATGATAAAATCCTCACTAAACCATTTGATATACACACAATGATCTGAAGCCATTCTTTTGTATCCATTTTCAGCCATAAATGAATCAAATTTCTTGTACCACTGCCTTGGAGCTTGCTTCAGCCCATACAAGCTTTTTTTCAATCTATAGATAATATTTTCTTTACCTTTGACTTTGAAGCCTTCTGGTTGCTCCATATAGATTTCTCCTCCAAATCATCATGAAGAAAAGCTGTCTTCACATCTAATTGCTCAACCTCCAAGTCTAGACTAGCAGCAATACCTAGAGCAATACGAATTGAAGACATTTTAACAACAGAAGAAAAAGTCTTTTCAAAGTCAATACCTTTCTTTTGACCAAAGCCTTTCACAACCAATCTGGCCTTGTACTTTGGTTGAGAACACTGTTGTTGAGTCTTTAACCTGAAAACCCACTTGTTCTTTAAAGCCTTCCTTCCTTTTGGTAGTTCCACTAAATCATATGTGTGGTTCTTCTGTAAGGCATCCATTTCTTCCTGCATACCTACTAACCACTCCTTTTTCTGCTCACTTTCAACTGCCTCCTGGTAACATTTAGGTTCACCCGCATCAGTAAGCGTTATATATTCATCTGTAGAATACCTTTTGGAAGGTTGACGTTGTCTGGTAGATCTTCTCAGCTGAGGCTCTGTAGAAGGTTGCTCCTATCTCCTTCCTATTCAACATGTCCTGCACTATTTTCTTACACATCTCCCCCATCACCCTGACATACTAGAGGAGTAACTAGGTCACAGTCGTCAATCCTCCTGCAGAAGACTTGACTGGCACCTCCTTCTTGAAGTCTTAAGGGTTTGATCTTTAAAAATTACCACATCTCTGCTTCTAAACACTCCTTCTTGAAGACTTGACTGACACCAAGCAAAGCACATTCTTTTGTCTTACCATCCAGCTTGGACCTCTCAATATTTGGAACATGTGCAAATGCACGGCAACCAAACACTCTCAAGTGCTTGTAAGAGACATCTTTCCTGACCATACACACTTTGCAATATCATCATCTTGAGCTATACATGGTGACAAGTTTATTATATCAACTGTTGTCTTCAAGCCTCATCCCAAAATCTTTTAGGTAACTTGGACTGTGAAAACATACATCTATATTTTCCATGATGGCATGATTCATTCTCTCTACAATTGCATTATATTGAGGAGTACCAGGTACTGTCATCTCATGCTGAATGCCATGTAACCTATAATAATTATCAAATAACCCTGTGTACTCACTACCATTATCTGACCTTATGCATTTTAATTTATTTCCTATCTCTCTTTCAACTCTGGCAGAAATTCTTTGAGGACATTAATAATCTGATTTTTGGTCTTCAAACCATAGACCCAAACTTTTCTAAAAAAATCATTATAAAAGTTACAAAATAAAGTGCACAACTAATACCTAGAACATTAACATATCCATTAGGAGTTTTTCTCAGAGGACCACAAACATCTGTATAGATACGATCCAAGACATGCATTTTTCTAGATAAAGCAGGACTAGGAAAAGAAACTCTATGTTGCTTGCCAACCAAACAATCAACACATGGGTTCACACTTAGAAAGCATGCTAGAGATATGCCGACAGTTGGTCGGTATATTTTCACACTAAGGAAGTATGAGACAACCTTCCTTATGGGCTGAAGGGGGAGGTTGTTGGGCACATAGCCCAATTTAAAGGGCTGAATAGGGAGCGCCTCACTCTCTCTTACTATCTTGAGGCACAGCAGCGTGAGGGTGAGCATGAGAGAGTAGCTACCTTCTTTGGTTTTCTCTTTTTCAGGGAGCAGCCGTCGGGTTAAAAAAAATCTAGAAAAAGAGGTGGAGCAGGTAGCTGGTATTTCTCTTTTTTCTAGGAGTGTGGATTGTTAGGGGAAGAGAAGGAAGGGCTGCTGCTTGGTGCTTGACTATGTGGGAGGACTTCCACTCCAGAAATCATGTGAAGGTACTGCAGAAGAAAAACAAGAGAAAAAGAAGAAGAAGAGAAGGAAAGAAAATAAGGAGGTAATGCAGGAGACTATATTTTTTAGTGATGTAATCCTTATATCCCTATTATTCTCTTGTGATTGTTTCTTATGTCCAGGAAAGGGACTTTGAGATTTGGATATTTATTATTTTATAGTAGATCTTCTTCTCTGGCTTGCCTGTGATTTTTTTCCCTTTATCTTGGAGGGATTTTTTATGTAAATCTTGGTCTTTCTGTGATTATGTGGTTTGTGCATTTTATTTATTATCCTGCTACGTATTACGATCTGCTAGTATTTTCTCGTATATGGATTCTTTCGCATCAACTGGTATCAGAGCCTGTAAATTTTTATGTGCGAGCATGGAGGCCAGTAATGTTTCCTGCATGATTAGTCTGAATGAAAATAATTGGATGATATGAAAATCGAGGATGGAGGACCTCTTGTATTGCAAGGATCTATATGAACCTTTGGAAGGGGTCAAAGCAAAGCCCATGACAATGACAGATGATGCTTGGATCATGTTAGATCAGAAAGCAGTCGGTTTTATTCGGTAGTGGTTGGATGATAGTGTCTTTCACCATGTTTCCACTGAGACTTCTGCAAACTCTCTTTGAAAAAAGTTAGAAAGTCTCTATGAGAGAAAAACAGCTGACAACAAGGCTTTCTTGATAAAAAAACTAGTGAATCTAAAATATAAAGAGGGTGCTTCTATTGCTGAGCATTTGAATGAAATGCAGAGTATTCATAACCAGTTATCCTCTATGAAAATGTCTTTTGATGATGAGTTGCAGGCATTGTAACTTCTCAGTTCATTACCAGAAAGTTGGAAGACACTGGTGGTTTCCCTCAGTAATTCTGCACCAGACGGTGTTGTCACGTGAGTCAAGTAACAGGTAGTTTGTTGAATGAGGAGTTGAAGAGGAAGA
Source organism: Calamus simplicifolius (assembly GCA_900491605.1). Classification (NCBI taxonomy): domain Eukaryota; kingdom Viridiplantae; phylum Streptophyta; class Magnoliopsida; order Arecales; family Arecaceae; genus Calamus; species Calamus simplicifolius. The sequence goes on along the minus strand of UESW01003886.1, from coordinate 982,539 downwards.
ATTTAGCAACTTCTCAGATTGATTCACAGGCACTTGTCTTAGAGAATAGAGGACGGTCAAAGTCTAGAAATAGAGACAATTCATACAAGGATAGAAGCAAATCAAGGTCAAGAAAAGATATTATTTGCTACAACTGTGGTGAGAAAGGGCACTACAAGAATCAGTGTATGAAGCCTAAGAAGAGTAAGAAAAAGAAAAAAGATGTGGAGGATGCAGAGTCAAAGGAGAATATCACAGCTACAGTACAAAGTGATAATTATTTGATTTTGTCTACTTCTGATGGTATCTTCTAATGTGAGCATCAGAATCATGAGTGGATGATTGACACAGGTGCATCTTATCATGCTACACCACAGAGGAAATTTTTTTCTACCTATAGGACTGAAAATTTTGGTATTGTTAAGATGAAAAATCAAGACACAGCAGACATCATTGGAATGGGTGACATCCACATGAAGACCAATCTTGATTGTAAGTTGGTGCTCAAGGATGTAAGGCATATGGCTGACTTGAGGCTAAATTTAATTTCAGTTGGAAGACTTGATGATGAAGACTTTGATAGCAGATTTCATAAAGGGCAATGGAAGCTCAGTAAAGGTTCACTTGTTATAGCCAGTGGGAAGAAATGTCACACTTTATACAGGTTGCATGCTAAAGCTTATATTGAACAGTTAATGCTACAGAGAAAGACTTCAGCATGGAGTTGTGGCATAAACTACTGGGACACATGAGTGAAAAGGGGCTACAAGTTCTTTCCAAGGAAGAAGTTCTATCAGACTTCAAAGGGATACATCTGAACCTATGTATTGATTGTTTGGTTATGCATTTTATTTATTATTCCGCTGCGTATTACAGTCTGCTAGTATTTGCTCATATATGGATTCTTTCCCATCACCATGCTCTCTCATTCATCCCATCCTTGTACCATGATCTGACTGAATGGATATTTGCAGTTTCCTATTCAGTGAGAATGTTGAGCAAAAACCATGATATTCGAACAAATATAAGAGCAAACTAACGATTGAGTAATTGAAATCTAGATAATGTTTTTTTTTTTTGTGTTTTTGGCAGATCTTGCTCCCTGGAATTGCTTGATGTTGCAGTGGTCAATTGACTGAATTTTGTCATTCCTATTTACATTCTTGTTGAAGGACATCACTCACATGAGTTATTCTTGTTTCATTTTATCCTATCACGCTAGGGTACCACAGTGTATGAGGTTTTTAAGCCGACCAAGTTTTCTGACCTGAATCCCTGCAACCCTTGAACACCATGTAAAAGTCTCGCTTTTGAATACAACTCAACTTATACTTTTGATTTATTAGATTCATATTTTAGGGGATCTAACGGAGTTTTACACTGGCTAAAGTCTTGCTTATCAATGTAAAAGAATTTTAGCCTTGCAAAGAATATTTCCAACAATGTCACCATCAATCTCCGCTCCTAAAATCATTAGATACGTCACACTTTGGTTGTTGGAGCCACCCAGTGCCCTGCTCATTTTCTGTTTTCAGGTTTTACACTCCAGGTGAAGAGACAATTCATACAAGGATAGAAGCAAATCAAGGTCAAGAAAAGATATTATTTGCTACAACTGTGGTGAGAAAGGGCACTACAAGAATCAGTGTATGAAGCCTAAGAAGAGTAAGAAAAAGAAAAAGATGTGGAGGATGCAGAGTCAAAGGAGAATATCACAGCTACAGTACAAGTGATAATTATTTGATTTTGTCTACTTCTGATGGTATCTTCTAATGTGAGCATCAGAATCATGAGTGGATGATTGACACAGGTGCATCTTATCATGCTACACCACAGAGGAAATTTTTTTCTACCTATAGGACTGAAAATTTTGGTATTGTTAAGATGAAAAATCAAGACACAGCAGACATCATTGGAATGGGTGACATCCACATGAAGACCAATCTTGATTGTAAGTTGGTGCTCAAGGATGTAAGGCATATGGCTGACTTGAGGCTAAATTTAATTTCAGTTGGAAGACTTGATGATGAAGACTTTGATAGCAGATTTCATAAAGGGCAATGGAAGCTCAGTAAAGGTTCACTTGTTATAGCCAGTGGGAAGAAATGTCACACTTTATACAGGTTGCATGCTAAAGCTTATATTGAACAGTTTAATGCTACAGAGAAAGACTTCAGCATGGAGTTGTGGCATAAACTACTGGGACACATGAGTGAGAAGGGGCTACAAGTTCTTTCCAAGGAAGAAGTTCTATCAGACTTCAAAGGGATACATCTGAACCTATGTATTGATTGTTTGGTTATGCATTTTATTTATTATTCCGCTGCGTATTACAGTCTGCTAGTATTTGCTCATATATGGATTCTTTCCCATCACCATGCTCTCTCATTCATCCCATCCTTGTACCATGATCTGACTGAATGGATATTTGCAGTTTCCTATTCAGTGAGAATGTTGAGCAAAAACCATGATATTCGAACAAATATAAGAGCAAACTAACGATTGAGTAATTGAAATCTAGATAATGTTTTTTTTTTTTTGTGTTTTGGCAGATCTTGCTCCCTGGAATTGCTTGATGTTGCAGTGGTCAATTGACTGAATTTTGTCATTCCTATTTACATTCTTGTTGAAGGACATCACTCACATGAGTTATTCTTGTTTCATTTTATCCTATCACGCTAGGGTACCACAGTGTATGAGGTTTTTAAGCCGACCAAGTTTTCTGACCTGAATCCCTGCAACCCTTGAACACCATGTAAAAGTCTCGCTTTTGAATACAACTCAACTTATACTTTGATTTATTAGATTCATATTTTAGGGGATCTAACGGAGTTTTACACTGGCTAAGTCTTGCTTATCAATGTAAAAGAATTTTAGCCTTGCAAAGAAATATTTCCAACAATGTCACCATCAATCTCCGCTCCTAAAATCATTAGATACGTCACACTTTGGTTGTTGGAGCCACCCAGTGCCCTGCTCATTTTCTGTTTTCAGGTTTTACACTCCAGGTGAAACTCTGGTCTTCACTGCTGATTAAAATCTTTCTCAAAAATTATTATTGCAGCCTGAAGGAACTCTTTTTGATCAGCAGCGCTAAATAAAAATTAGAGGGCTTTAGCGTCAGCAATCAAAAAAAAACTTGGACAGTTGTTATCTCGATCTAGTAACCAAACCATATATTCTCTTCAAAAAATATTTATACAACTTTCCCTATTGTTTTGCGAATTTATCTTAGATTGACATGTCTATAAGATTGCACGTGTTCAGAGCTCACGTGTGGTTTTGTGAAAGGGTTATGAAAGCAGGTGATGTGGAGGATCGTTGACATAAGAGATAATTTCTAGTATTAATTTTGGATAGGGGGTTATTTGTGATAATGTTTGTATAAAATTTGAACCTATCAATCAATCCACTTATTGGAGGCGGTTATCATCAGTAGCTATTTCTCATTGTTTGAATGTCTTTGCTAAGTCCGACAAAATTCACCCAATTAACCTGGCATTATGCAAATCTAGATATGAGGCACACCAAGTTTATAACGTTGCAACTGAAATCTCAAATGAGTTTACAACTAGTTTATAATATTGTAATTGAAATCTTAAATGAATTTTCTCACATTTGAATTCCTCATTATGATTAATGGCTCTTCAAGAGTGAGGCTGTTCTCTTATTAAATTTGCAAACTCCTATAAATGTCGGTCAATTGCGGCAACCATTTTCAGGTGAATGGTGGCTGGTGCAACTTGAAATATAATATATTGCAGGTCACATGGCTGATAGTTTGTATTGCGTTGCTTTAGATTGAACCCTACGCCAGTCAGGACGCATCCACATCATCTGCCATGCCTCATTAAGCCCAAATTGTAGTACATGGAGAGTTCCCATATCATCATTAAATTAGGCTCACTAGCCAATCTAAAGAATGGATGAACATACGTAGAAAAATAAATGGAATCCTTTTTTTCTTTTTCTAATACTACATTTTTTTATAATGGTAAATGGAGGGATCAAGTCCTCCTAATTTATAAAAAAAAATAAATGTAATTACAAGATGAAAGTGATAGGAGGCATATGGTTAAGGTACGAGCCTGCTCAAAAGGAGTTTGTGACCATCACAAATATTACCTTATTGTTGGAAAGAGAGAATAGTTTAATAAAGAAATATTCATGAAGAAGAAAGTACTTAAGAAATATTCTTCTTTCAAACTTGCTAGCAAAGTGCAGTGTTGATTTCTTGCTTTTCACAAAGATCATTTAATATTTTTACTTCTCTAAGAGAATTAGAGAGCTCTTAAATTAGAAGAAGAAGAAGAAGAAACGCTAAAAGTAGAAAGTATTTTATTTCATTGGATGGAATTTGGATAGGACGTGCTATATGCATGCCGTTCAATTTTGTGTCTCTCTCTTATTTTTTTCCTTTCTACCGTTACTTGACGCTTACGTAGGGCTGACATGGCAAAAGAAAGAGCACCAGATAAAAAAAAGACTGCACTGCATTTGAGTTCCATCCTATTTCATGAGCTTCTAGCAAAGAAGTATCAAATTTGAAGCTGAGAAACTAATTTAAATTCTAAGCTGTATAGGTGATAACTAATGCTAACATTTTAGCTATTTTTGATAAATATTTCACCTACATAGCGTTTATTTTCCAAAGCAAGCATAAGAAGATTTTAACTTTTTTAGCGCTGCCTTTTGCTAAATCGCATTGTAGAAGGGAAATTTCAGTCCACCACTATTTAAAATTTTATAGAGAATATACCATATTTCTTGAGCTTCTTGGCTGGCACATTTCCTTTTTTTTTTTAAGATTCATTGAGAAGCCACAACAACACATTAGATTTGACCATAGAGAGGTAGATTTCCTAGAAAGTGTGGCAGAAGGGATAGGTTCAAGCAAGACATCTTCACAAAGTTGAATGATTTCTCTAGGCATCTTCCAAATACTACATTCTATTTTGACTCATTAGTTAATTGATAGAAAAATAATTAAGGACACATGTGCATGAGTTTTGAAAGGTGAATGTCCTAAGCCCCTTGAAAAGGGGTGGATGATGACATTGTTGAGACTTATGTGAAGGTTAAATGCACATGATGCATGAGTTGGCATGGCCCAGCCAACTACAAAGGTGGGAAGTTAAGCTAGCTCACCTAAATTGGCACCTGTGGGTGAGATTCTATACAGTTTGGCTGGTTTACTTGTCGATAGGTTTCATTAATTGTCCGTATGCCAACATAGGTTGCATGGATGAAACGCATGTCAATAGGTTTCATTTTACCTATTAAAAATACATGCTCCTGCCGCTCGCTCAAACCTTTTCTTTTTTGCCCCCATATGTTTCTAGCATACTATGAAATTATAGGACAAATGATTCTTTGTGCTTTAAATCAAACCATTGCAATTTCAATCTCAATTAATTTATGCCATAAAATCAATCCTCTTTTCTTCTAAACCAAATTCTAATAAAAGCAGCACAAACAATGATGTAATGAATAGTACGTAGTTGAAAGTAAGCAACTCAATAAGCGAATTCATTCCGAATTTTTGAAGGGCATGCTAGAAAGTTCCTAATTAAATATAAATAAGAATGGTAATAATATTTTTTTTGTAAGATAGGAAGAAAAATCAAAGAGCATTAAATTAGAGAATAATGTAAATGTTGAGAGAAAAAAAAAAGATATATAAGATTAATTGAGTAAGGTTGAATAATTATTCTATCGCGTAGGCAAAATAAATAGAGAAAAGTATCGGTCGATAGCCGTTTCATCATCATTATGAGGATGATGTGACATTGCATTACAAGGATATGACCTTTAAAAGATAATTTCAAGAGAGATATAGACATGGTGGCCAAGGCATAAAGTTGAGAGTTAACGTTGATCGGGCTATCCCTAAGCTGGTAGCGACATGGATGAATCGTATTTTTCAAGGCTGATCCATTCAGTTGGACGAACTTTTCTATTGCTAAGATACATATGGTGCTAAGGTAGTGTTTGAAATAGGGGATAAGAAGGGATATCCAGGAGGGATATTCCCTCTTATTCCCAAAACCATAACTATAAGGATAGCTGTGAATAAAGTTAACCAAAGGGATAATCCATGGTGAACCATGGGATATCCGCTCAATTTATTTTCTAGAAAATGCAAGAATAGCTGGTTTTCCCTCCAAATAAGAGTAAAAAAAAGTTATCCTATGGATTTACCTTTTTGCATTTGATATGATCAATGGGATAGCCAAGGGATATCCCTAGGAATAGCCAGGGGACAAACTCTATTCCGTACACTTATCCATGGATAATATTTTTTCTATCAAACACTATAAAGGGTGCAAAATTGATGGATAAGGTTTAATCATGGTAAAGTTCAATGCTAGAAAGCTAAAAGTTGGAAGAAAGAAAAAGTATTTGCTAAAAATAACTAATAAACAAAAAATAACATAAGATTAAATTAGTTCCTATAGCACTCTTTTGAAAAATATATAAATAATATATCATTCGGTTGTTCATCCTCTTCTGACATTGGTGTATGCACACATGTTAGAAGACTCTGCTATTGTATCCTAGAGGATAGTCGTGCTCTGATCTTCTGCATCGAGATATTATCTCCGAGAGGCACGAATCTACTCTTAAGAACAGTGTCGTGCATGCCACAGCATCTTCTCAAATAGATTCAAATAGATAAGATCATCCCGGGTACTATCTTTTCTTCTTACTTATCCAACAATAATCTTAAGAGTAAATTATGGACTCTATTATGGTTGCTGCTACTATGCTACTAAGTCCTTTCCCGATATATCTAAGATTATGCAATTTACTAGTTTCCATTATAAACGTTGGCAAGAGAAAATATTTTTAATATTAGATGTTTATAATATAGAATATGTTTTGACTTATCCTAAACCTGAAAAAGAGGATGATCTTCTAAATTGGAAAAAGACAACGTACATTTTTTATTGCATTTAATCATGATGGATAAGGCATTATTGCATTTAATCATGGTGGATAAGTCTCAGGTTTTAAACCTGAGATCTTCGGTCTGAGGCTTTAAATAAAAAAAATGTGCCATGATTTTTTCTTTCAAAAATGTGCTGTGATTTTGCATTTTTCTTTCCTTTCTCTCGTACGATGAGGTTAGAGGACGTGCGTCTTTCTTTCCTGTTCTTCTTTCTTCTGTCCTTCTCCCTAAGAAGGAAGATTGGGGAGATGACATGCGATGAGCGCGATGAAGATGGGGTTTTGGCTTACGGGATGAAGCACCAAAGCCGAGTGGAAGACGCACTGGTGACCGTACAAGAAAAAAAAAAATTTGATGACTTCCTCCTGACTTTCTGTTGATAGTATATATATATCTTTTCATTTGTATTAATTGATTATTGAATGTGCTCATGATTTATGTGGAAAAATAAATCATCATAACCCAAGGCACTAATATTATTAAATAATATTAATTAATGTTCATCAAAGTGACTTAATTAATTAAATTTTAGTGAAGTTGGTGTTTAGAGAGGTAAACAATGGTGTCTTACAATCCAAATATGCTCAAATTATTGATAGTCTTATGTATTTGATTAACTGCACTCGACCTGACATTGCTTATGCTGTAGGAAGACTAAGCAGATATACCCAATGTCCTAATAAGGATCATTAGAATGCATTACAAAGAGTACTTAGATATTTGAAAGGAACCATGAACTATGGTTTAATGTATTGTGGGACTCCTAAAGTATTAGAAGGGTATTGTGATGCTAACTAGATTTCAGACTCTGATGAGATGAAATCCACTAGCGGATATGTGTTTACCCTTGGAGGAGGAGCAGTATCATGAAAATCATCTAAACAAAAATATATAGCTCGGTCTACAATGGAATCCAAATTTATTGCTTTGGAGAAGGCTGGTACTGAGGCCGAATGGCTCAGGAATCTTTTGATAGATCTTCCCATTTGGATGAGACCAGCTCCATCTGTGTCTATACATTGTGATAGTCGGGCTGCCATAGCTAAAGCTAAAAACAAAATTTATAATGGAAAGAGTAGACATATACATCTAAGACATAATGTTGTGAGGCAGCTTATTAATGATGGAGTAATATCTTTGAATTATGTAAGGTCAGAATTGAATTTGGCCGATCCTCTGACTAAGCCTCTAAGCAGAAAGCTTGTGAGCAATACGTCGAGGAAAATGGGATTATACCCAGATCAAAAGTGAAAGTGATGGTGACCCAACCTTCATGAATGGAGATCCTGGGAAGAAGGTTCATATGGGAAAATAATTCACTGGATAACTTGGAGTATACTATCATAAATATTGATATTGTTAAATTCCTTTCTATGGTGTGAGATAGTATTCTGTAGTGTTTAGGTTGAACTAATATGTGAAGTTCTTAATGGATGTCATAGCCTAATTTGGGTGGTATATAAAATGTAGTGTATACTTGATGACAATCCACCTATATGAGTATGGAGATAGTGACCGCTTCCATGAGACTTAGGTGAGATCTTTAGAGCACTCATGAATATCCAGGTAGACGCATTTTAATTTGGGTGGTATACAAAATGTAGTGTATACTTGATGACAATCCACCTATATGAGTATGAAGGTGGTGACCGCATCCTATGAGACTTGGGTGAGATCTTTAGAGCACTCATGAATATCCAGGTAATAATATTTTTTTTTGTAAGATAGGAAGAAAAATCAAAGAGCATTAAATTAGAGAATAATGCAATTGTTGAGAGAAAAAAATATAGATATATAAGATTAATTGAGTAAGGTTGAATAATTATTCTATCGCGTAGGCGAAATAAATAGAGAAAAGTATCGGTCGATAGCTGTTTCATCATCATTATGATGATGATGTGACATTGCATTACAAGGATAGAACCTTTAAAAGATTATGTCAAGAGAGGTATAAACATGGTGGCCAAGTTAGGTGTTAACATTGATTGGGCTGTGCCTAAGCTGATGGTGGCATGGATGAATTGTTTTTTTCAAGGCTGATGCGTTCAGTTGGACGAACTTTTCTATTGCTAAGATACATGTGGTGCTAAAGGGTGCAAAATTGATAGATAAGGTTTAATCATGGTAAAGTTCAACACTAGCTAGAAAGCTAAAAGTTGGAAGAAAGAAAGTATTTGCTAAAAATAACTAATAAACAAAAAAAATAACGTAAGATTAAATCAGTTCCTATAGCACTCTTTTGAAAAATACATAAATAACATGTCATATTTCAAAATTTATTAATATTTATATGAAAACTAAATAATATAAAAATAAAATTAAAAATATATAAATAATGCACAAGTTCCATTCTTCTCTAAAAATTAACCTGAACTTCTAACGCTTTCACGTGATAATTTAAGCTTATCTCATCAACCAAATTAAGACTTTCGCATGGTAATTTCAGCTTGTCTCTTCTCCCAAAGATTTTCTGGACCAAGAGAGAATTATATGTGCAATGATTAAAATAAAATAATAGAATTACAAAAGAACCCCTTAAGCTTGGCTATTTTATTAATTGATGTCAAAAGATTTATCTTTTTTTCTCCCAAGGATCTGGAGCTATCGTTAGGACCTTTTGTGCCCATTTTCATCCTAAAACATTAGTATGTGTTAAGGGTCAAAACGGAACAAGTCATTATGTTTGTGATCTTCATTACTTTTGTTGTTATTGTGATTAGCAGTCTCACCGTAATTTTCTTAAATGCAACGGCAAATCTCCTCTTTAATAAACTCATGTTTAGTATATAATGTTATCGGTCAACGGCAAAATCTAGCTATCATGCGTGCATTCGTGAGAGCCAACATGTGGGATTTGCACCTCCTGTGCGCTCGATTAACAGATTTGCATTGGGCTTGGTCTGGCTCATGCGTGCATGAGTTTCTCACAATTATGCAACCAAATAAGAGAGTAACATATGTATAAATAAAAGTAAGATTGAATGATTTTTTCATGTGAAACTAAAAGAGTGATTTCGTAAAAAAAAAAAAAAAAAAAAGAAGGAAAACATTTGAAGAGAACTTTTGGATATTGAATATGCTAAAATTTTTAACATATAAATCAAGGCAGTAGTATAGGAGGTGGCTAAAATCTTTAACATATAAATAGAGGCAGTAGTATAGGAGGTGGCATTACAGAGTTCGTAGGAATGGGTTCACCTCATGCGCTTGTCATCCCTTACCCAGCGCAGGGCCATGTTATCCCCTTAATGGCTCTCTCCCATCTTTTGGTCGACCATGGCTTCAAGGTTACATTCATCAACACTGAATTCAATCAACGCCGGATTATCGCTGCCTTATCCGAAAAAGGTGGTGATGGAGTGGAAGGGATCGAGATGGTTTCCCTTCCGGATGGGTTGGCTCCCGACGATGACCGTAGCAATTCTGGAAAGTTGAAGGAAAGTTTCTTAAAAGTCATGCCTGGACGTCTCGAGGAACTGATAAAAAAGATTAACGCATCGGAACGTGACAAGGTCACGCGAATCGTCGCCGATTGGAACATGGGGTGGGCTCTCGTGGTGGCTCGAAAGTTTGGCATCCGGTCAGCGGCCTTTTGGCCTGCGTCCACTGCGGTGCTTGCGACGTTTGAGAGCATCCCCAAGATGATCCGAGATGGAATCGTCGGTGCCGATGGTAAGAGACACCGCTTGATCAATTTCTTTGAAAAAATAAAATGTTCTTTTCTTTTTCTTTTTTTTTAAGAATTTTTTTATTAGTTTTTTTAAGGGTTCTTTTAAAATCTTGAGAAAGAATTTTGCTCTCAGTCCTTTCTTTGAGAGAAGGGATTTTTTTTTAAATCTTGAGAAAGAATTTTGTTATCAGTGCTTTTTTTAAGAAGTGTTCTTCTAAAATCTTGAGAAAGAATTTTATTATTAGTGCTTTTTTTTTTTAAGGGAATTCTTTTAAAGTCTTGAAAAAAAAAATGGTATCAGCAGTGCTTTTAATGTTATCATTTGCAATGATGTTAAGGATCAGATGAGATTTTTTTCTCTTTCTCTTTATTGATTATTTATATTTACATATGTCATATAAATTTTTTAAAGAAATAAACATTCAGTTTATTATATCAATTGTTTTTTAATTTATCCGTTAACCATACGATATGTTTATCTCTTAGATAATGGTTGGAAAAAAAAAACAAGTAAAAGATGCATTGGTGAGTTTTGGTGGTCACCATCGATCAATTCCTTCAATTCTTCTTGCCCCAATGCATTTCATATCGCAAACAAATTTAAAGAAATATCTATTGAGAGGACAAACTCCTAGATTTAATAAAAAAATCATGAGCCATTTCTCTTTTATGTATCTTATGCAGGAACGATAAAACGGAATGAGCCCTTTCAGCTGAGCCCTGGCATGCCGTCAATGAACACAAGCAATTTTCCTTGGAACATCCCCCATGATCTACAAGCACAAGAAATCTTCTTAAAGTTCATAATTAGCAACAGTGAGGCAAGGCAGCTTGCTGAAACAATCATTTGCAACTCATTCTATGACCTCGAGCCATCATCATTCAATTTCTGCCCAAATCTACTACCTGTTGGACCGCTGCTCACAAGCCAATGGTCTGGAAAGGCCGTCGGGCATCTCTGGCCAGATGATGCGACCTCCATGAGTTGGCTTGATGAGCAACCCGCCAACTCGGTCATTTACGTGGCATCTGGAAGCTTAGCGGTCTTAAACCACCAACAATTCCAAGAGCTCGCGCTTGGTCTCGAACTCTCCGGCCATTCATTCTTGTGGGTCGTAAGACCCAACCTCACAAATGGGATCGATGATACCTGGTTAGATGGGTTTCGAGATCGAGATAAAGGGCGAGGAAAGTTGGTGGAGTGGTCTCCTCAACAACAGGTGCTGGCACATCCTTCTGTTGCTTGCTTCTTCTCTCATTGTGGTTGGAATTCGACATTGGAAGGGTTGAAGAATGGAGTTTCTTTCCTCTGCTGACCTTACTCTGTTGACCAATTCCTCAACCAGACCTACATCTGTGACATCTGGAAGACTGGCTTGAGAATAGAACCTGATAACAAAGGGCTTGTCCCAAGGGAGCAGATCAAAGAGAAGGTCCGCCAATTATTTAGGGATGAGGAGATAAAGGCAAGAGCTCTAATGTGGAAGGATGTTGCTGATAGGAGCATCAAGGAAGGAGGATCATCCAATAAGAATCTCAAGAGCTTTATTGATGCCCTGAAAGAATGACGATTTCTTTTTGCTTGGCTGTTTGCTTCATAAACTTCAAATTTAAGGTGTGATATATATATGTGTTACCACTTCACATATCTATTGCTATTGCTATTCAAGTGCCATTTTCTTCTTGTTTTCTTGTGGTAGAATTTATTTTGCATGGGTCTTTAAGCGATTGGTCCCAATCAAAGCTGATAGTGTTTATAAGGAATAGAATTCTGCTTAGGGCGAGAATTAAACCACAATTGTTTGAGTTAAAATTTAGCTTGCCTTTTATTGCTTCTACTCAAGAGTTTAAATACAGGAAATAAGATAGAACATCCAAGAAAATTACAACTCTAACAGCTAATTACATAGTATAGCCAGATTATTTGAAACAAACAACAGAAATAAATCACAGTGATGGACCAAATCTAAAGCAAGCTGTTAACAATATGCATGTTCCACTTGTTCACGACCACCTCCATAATCAACACGTTCTTCACTTATGCCATGTCAGCTGCATTCTTAATCAAAATACTTTGGATTCATGATTTCTTAATCTAAGCTTGATCTCATTCATCCAGCATCTCAGGTTCCATGCTCTCTCATTCATCCCAGCCTTGAACCATGACATTCGAACTAATATAAGAGCAAACTAACGATTGAGTAATTGAAATCCAGAAAATGTTTTTTTGTGTGTGTTTTTGGCAGATCTTGCTCCCTGTAATTGCTTGATGTTGCAGTGGTCAATTGATTGAATTTTGTCATTCCTGTTTACATTCCTGTTAAAGGACATGACTCACATGAGTTATTCTTGTTTCATTTTATCCTATCACGCCAGGGTACCAGAGTGGATGAGGTTTCTAAGCTGACCAAGTTTTCTGACCTGAATCCCGCAACCCTTTGAACACCCTGTGAAAGTCTCGCTTTTAAATACAACTCAACTCATAGTTTCATTTAGTAGATTCATGTTTTAGAAGATTTAATGGAGTTTTATGCTAGCTAAAGTCTCGCTTTTAAATGTAGAATATTTTTAGCCTTGCAAAGAAATATTTTCAACAATGTCACCACTAATCTTTGTTCTTAAATCGTCATATCTGTCACACTTTTGTTGGAGCCACCCAATGCCCTGCTCATTTTCTGTTTTCAGGTTTTACACTCCAGATAGAAGATTTTTAGCCAAATATTTCCAACAATATCACCTCTCCGTTCCTAAAATCATCAGATCCATCACACTTTGGTTGTTGGTGCCACTCAGTGCCCTGCTCATTTTCTGTTTTCAGGTTTTACACTCCAATGATCTTCTGGTCTTCAGTGCTGAATAAAATCTTTCTAAGAATTATTACTGCAGCTTGAAGGAACTCTTTTTGCTCAGTAGCGCTAAAAAAATCAGAGGACTTTAGTGTCTGCAATAGAACAACTTGGACAGTTGTGATCACAATTTAGTTGTGACCTCGATCTAGTAACCAAACCATATATTCTCTTCAAAACTATTTATACCGAAGGATTTCCCTATTGTTTTGCAAATTTATCTTAGTTTGACATGTCTATATGATATGCACGTCTTCAGACCTCACATGTGTGGTTTTGTGAAAGCATTATGAAAACAGGTGATGTGGAGGATGGCTGACATAAGAGATAATTTCTAGGATTAATTTTGGATAGAGGGTTGTTTGTGATAATGTTTGTATAAAATTTGAACCTATCAATCAATCCACTTATTGGAGGTTGTTGACGCCAAGTCACTTTCTTCAAACACCGGAAAACAGAGATCCTCCTCGCCGGACTCTTGCAAGAAAAGTCCCCAGAGATCGGATGCTCCGGTGGGGACCCTCCGACGCTCAAGTCAGTAACTCGGGAACAGACAAGAGTTAGCCTCGCGAAAGAGAGCTTACGAGTTAGAGTTCAGGATCCTCCCTTTTTGACGATACGGGCTTTTATACCTGTTCAGAGATCTTCCTTTTTCGTGCTTCCAGAAGGTTGTCGATCTTCAGATATCCCTATCCGATGGCGGACAAAAAGGAGGGGTTGATAATGATAGGTCATATCGTACTGCATGTCAGAGGTGTCCCGCCTGTCCTGCCACCTGCTAGCACGGCTTTACCAGTGTTGGGCAGTTTCGCCTGTATCAGGTACGCACCATTAAGAGGTATGGCCGCATGCAGCTGCTAGCGAGTGACGAGTCGTACACCATAACGGGGTATGGCTATACGTAGTCAGGGGCAAGTAATGGGTTACACGCCGTAACGGGGTATGGCCACGTACCGTTATTGACACGTAGTAGACCATATGCCTTAATGAGGCATGGCAACGCTCCGTAAACAGGCAAGTAGTGGGTCACATGGGTATGCCAGGTGGCCCGCTGCTTTTGGCCCTAGTGGCGGGACCATGGCGGTTGTCTAAAGTTGTGGTTAAAGCATAGGGCTGAAGGGAGCTGGAGCGGACCTCGGAAGTTGGTCCCGGAGGTTGGCTCCGGAGGGGGACCCCGGAGGTCGGCTCCGGAGGTTTGAGCTCGGAGGTGGGCCTCGGAGGTTGGCTTCGGAGGTGGAGCTCAGAGGTGGAGCTCGGAGGTGGGCCTCGGAGGTTGGCTCCGGAGGCGGACCTCGGAGGTGGACCTCGAAGGAGGAACTCGGAGGTGGAGCTCGGAGGTGGGCCTCGGAGGTTGGCTCCGGAGGTGGAGCTCGGAGGTGGAGCTCGGAGGTTGGCCCCCGAGGCAGACCTCGGAGGTGGAGCTCGAAGGTGAAGCTCGGAGGTGGGCCTCGGAGGTTGGCCCCGGAGGTTGGCTCCGAAGGCGGACCTTGGAGGTGGAGCTCGGAGGTGGGCCTCGGAGGTTGGCCCCGGAGGTGGACCTCGGAGGTGGAGCTCGGAAGTGGAGCTCGGAAGTCGGCCTCAGAGGTGGACCTCGGAGATGGAGCTCGAAGGTGGAGCTCGGAGGTGGGCCTCGGAGGTTGGCCCCGGAGGTTGGCTCCGGAGGCAGACCTCAAATGTGGAGCTCGGAGGTGGGCCTCGAAGGTTGGCCCCGGAGGCGGACCTCGGAGGTAGATCTCGGAGATGGAGCTCGGAGGTGGCCCTCGGAGCTGGGCCCCGGAGGTGGAGCTCGGAGGTGAGCTCGGAGGCGGACCTCAGAGGTGGAGCTCGGAGGTGGAGCTCGGAGGTGGGCCTCGGAGGTTAGCCTCGGAGGTGGAGCTCGGAGGTTGGCTTCGGAGGCGGACCTCGGAGGTAGACCTCGAGGTGGAGCTCGGAGGTGAAGTGGGACGCCGTCAGTTTCCTTTACCGTTAACTCTAATGATGCTGGATCAGCCACATCAGATGCCTCCTCGCCCTTAAGACGAAGCGGGCCCACCTTCGCAAGGCGAAAGGGGTGTCACGTCCTTAGTGGCTGATCCCCTTCCATTGCCAACTGCTCCCAGACACGTGTCTCCGGATGCGGTGATGACTTAACGTGGGCAACCTGGGGGATGCGAAGGGGTAGTCGCTATTGTCCGTCCGATTTGCTGCGATCATCCTCGAAACGAGGTTGTCTTTTTGAAGCTTGCGAAAGGCATTTGCCATCATTGCCATCATGGCACTGATGTCAGCGGCGTCACCTCATTGGCCGGAGGCAGTTTGTTCCACGTGGCGGACGCCTGTCGAGGTGGCCCAGCCTATAGTGGGAGTCCGCGTGGCTGGAAAATCGAGGCGGGACGATTTGAAACTTGACAAAACCTGGGTGAAGGTGGAGAATCCGCCATTCTACTCCAGCTATCTTCTCCTTCTAGCTCTCTGCTCCTTCTGCAACTCGAGAATCGCTCTCTGCATCTCCCTTCCTCTAGGTTAGCCCTCTGTTCCTTCCCATCTTTCCTTCTTCCCGAAACCTTCACCATGGCCTCCTCACCATCTTGGACCTCTTCAGCTCCATATGACGATCGTATTTTCCCTTCGAGGCTCCGTGCCTCTTCACCTTCTCCTTCTTCTTCTTCTTCCTCACGGTCCTCCGATTCGGAGGACCATCTTCCTTTGTCCCAGCGGCCGGTTGCCGGCAGAGTCCCTGCACGGGGACGCTCGGCGGCGGCCGGCCGAGCTCCAGCGAGGAGGCGATAGGTGGTGGCCATCACCTCCGTGAGGGCGCAGGTAGAATCCCCGGAGGGGACCACCTCCACAGTAACGGGCCAGGACTTAGTCGGACTTAGGGCCCGTTATCACGTACCCCGAGAGATGGGGCTCTTCCTCCCGACTCCCGACGACAGGGTAGTCTCCTTTTGGCCCAGCAGAGTGGCTGTTTATGAAATTTCTCTTAGGCTAGGGCTTCGATTTCCCTTTCATCATTTTTTTTGTCAACCTGCTGGACTACTACTCTCTGACTCCTGCCCAACTGGTCCCGAACTCCCTTAGGACCATTTGCGCCTTTCTCATTCTTTGCAGCCACCTCCAAATTACCCCCGACTTTCCCTTTTTCGGTGCTTCTATTTCCTTAGGCAACAGACGGGTTGGTGGCTGTTCCAGCCACGACCTGGCCAGGTCCTCAAACTCCTTCTTCCCTCTTCGGTTAAGGGATGAAAATTCTGCTTCTTTTTCGCTGACCTTGGTCCAGTCAAGTCCCGGTGGGGGGATCTCGATCTTCGGCCCACATGAACTCCACCGTCTCCCCAGGAGACCAAGAAGCGATGGGGAAACTGTTAACTGTTGACATCCCCAGATACGACTTGCTCCTGTCGGAGGAGAATCTCCAGCAGGCCGGCCTCACATCTCAAAGCAGTGATGTCACGCCCCAGACCCAATATCGGGCTAGGGTGACAACCCGCCGCGTGCCGGGCACGCAAGGCGTTACAAAATTTTTAACATAAAATACCATTATATATATAAACCAAGCCAAATACATCACTGAATACTAAAAGTCTTTGGTTACAACCCTTACACGCCACAATAATAAAGTTTGGGCATCAAGCCCTACACATAAGAATACTGGGGTTACAATAAAATAATGGGTCTTGTTTTATTTAATAGAAGATCCATCACCCCAACCATCCATCTTCAATCTCGTGGCTCTGACAAAAACATTGTAAGATTTTTATGAGCTTACACTCAATAAGTAAGCCACGTTATACAGTAAATCATAGCATAACAATCTATAAGCACATAAATGATTTGCATGCTTAAACATTCCACAAATACTCAAACATGCAATGTAAGTAAACCCACAGTTTTACTCTCAATGGTAATTGTAAATGTGACCCACGGCCCTGCAATATCTCAATAGTGTACCAACAAGCATCCCTCTACTGAAAGGGTCCAGATACCAGGGTCACGCCATATCATAATCCACCAGAACACATACTCTATATGTGTGATGCCACCTCGAACCAAGAAGAACACATCCTCTAGATGTGTGATGCCACCTCATAGTAACTCAGAACGCATCCTCTAGATGCGTGATGCCATCTCGGACCCAAGCAGAACACATCCTCTAGACGTGTGAATGACATAAACAAGCAGAACACATCCTCTAGACGTGTAGGTGGCATAAATCATCAGAACACATCCTCTAGATGTGTGTGTGGCATAAATCATCAGAACACATCATCTAGATGTGTGTGTGGTATGACATGATAAAGGAGAACCGCGGTGACACATAACAGTACCTCACATCATGCACAAACATATCAATAACATTTCTATATTGCATAAACAGTGGATTATACTTACTGAACAATTGCATGTAATATATCACATCAATGTCATAATAACTGCATCTCTCATGCATAGCATCCACATATGAAATCATAGCACATAAACAACAATGTGTTCATAATATTCATCTACTTACATTTAGCCAATAACAATTCTTCATGTCATAATATAATTCATTTAAATATTCATATAATGAATAAAATAATTTATTAAATACTGATAACTGGCTTACTTACCTCAGTACGCAATCCAACAGGTATATATCAGCTAGTCAGATGTCTGAGCACCTACAGGATCATTTTACACAATTAATTTATTAGAAAATAATATTAAAATGACCCTTAGAATTCTACCCAGACTAGTTCACGGGCCCAACTTTGGGCTCGAATATCTTCCACTATACACACCCAATTGGGGAAGTAAAAATACCCCATGAAACTAGAATTAACCCAGATTCTAGCCATATAATTATTTTGCTAATCCCGACCCGTTACGGGGCCCAAAAACTAGCCCCAAATCTCATTACTGCACGGCCCAAAAGGCCCTGAACCGGCCGGCCCAGCCGGCCCAGTTCAACTCAACCCACCGATCCCCTGTTTCACAGAACAGGGGATGGGTATCTCGCCGGCAGCCAGGGCCGCCACCGGCCAAATTGAGGGCAGCCCGGCCACGGTGGCCGGGCCAGAGCGGCCGCCGCCGCGGCCGGCCACCAATCCCCCTTCTCTCTCTCAATTTCTCACTTCTTCTCTCTCACATCCGCGCGGCACGTCACTGTGCCGGCGGCACGGCCGGCCACCTTGGCCGGCCGAACCTCCACCGGATGCACGCACGGCGCCGGTGGAGGCGACAGGCCGAAGCTCGGGCCCGGCGAGGCGGCGAGCATGCCGCCGGGCCCGAACCAACCAGCGGAAGCCCGGTTCGGCTTCCGCCACCGCGCGAGAGAAGGGCCGATTGGCCCTCTCTCTTCTCTCTCTCCACCACCACCCCGCCGGACACCTCCCCCGGTGCCGACGGGTCGCCGCTGAAGCTCAGGCCCGGCGAGGCGGCGAGCACGCCGCCGGGCCTGAACCAAGATCGGCCGGCCTCCCTCTCTTTCATCTCGCTCTCTCTGTCTCACGCTCTCTCTCTGTCTCTCTCTCTCAGAGGCCAGGATTACCTGATGGAAACGGAGCCAGGATGATGGAGGGAGTCCCCCTCCATCACATATTTAATCCCCCGCGCAACGCTTCGGTTAAGGGGTCCGGGAGAACGAAGCGCTTCGCTGAGAGCGAAGCGTTGCACTGCATAGGACCAAGTCCTGAACCTGGTTCACATGAACCGGGAACCGGGTACTACATCCTCCCCTCCTTATAAAAATTTTGGCCTCGAAATTGATACATGACCTCATAACTACGGATCAATCAAATTAATCAAAAGTCAACAATCTTAGATAGATAAATTACCTTCAAATAATTGTGGATACTTCTTTTTAATTCTTCCTCCAGCTCCCAAGTAGCCTCCCTCTCAGAGTGATTATTCCACTGAACTTTGACATAAGGGATGGTACGCCGCCTCAGAATTGATCCTTGCGGTCCACGATACGCACAGGATTTCCTCATATGATAAATCCTTCCTCAACTGAATAGGCTCATAAGCTATAACATGACTGGGTCTGAAACATACTTCCTCAGCATAGATACATGGAATACATTGTGAACACCAGATAAAATCGAGGCAGTGCTAAGCTGTATGCAACCTCCCCAACTCTGCTCAAGATCTCAAAAGGTCCAATATAGCGTGGACTAAGCTTTCCTCTAATCCGAATCTCATCACATCCTTGGTTGGTGATACCCTTAAGAAAACATGATCCCCAACCAGAAATTTAACTCTCCTTCTGACGTCAGCATAACTCTTCTGCCTGCTCTGAGCTGTACGAAGATGCTCCCTGATCAAATGCACCTTGTCAACTGTCTGCTGGATCAGCTCAGGGCCTAGCAATTTCCTTTCCCTACGTCATCCCAACATAAAGGAGATCTGCACCTCCTACCGTACAAAGCCTCAAATGGGGCCATCTGGATACTGGCTTGATAACTATTGTTATAAGCAAACTCCACCAAAGGTAAGTGGTTATCCCAAGCCCCACCCAAGTCCATTACACAGGCGCAACATATCTTCTAGAATCTGTATGGTCCTTTCTGACTGCCCGTCTGACTGGGGATGATAAGCCGTACTGAAGTTCAATTTGGTCCCCAAGGCTTTATGAAGACTCTTCCAAAACTGTGATACAAATCTGGTATCCCGGTCAGATACAATAGAGACAGGAACACCATGGAGTCTCACAATCTGCTCCAAATACAAGCTAGCCAATCTGTCACTCGAGACTCCAACTCTGAAAGGTAGGAAATGAGCTGACTTTGTCAGTCTGTCCACAATAACCCAAACTGCATCATTACTCCTGGGAGTTTTGGGCAGACCAGTCACAAAATCCATAGTAATCTTTTCCCATTTCCACTGAGGAATCATCAAAGATTGAAGAGGTCCCGCAGGTTTTTGATGCGGCCTTCACCCGCTGACATACTAAGCACTTGGCCACAAACTGAGCAATATCCCTCTTCATCCCTTTCCACAAAAATTCTCCTTTAAGTCTCTATACATTTTAGTACCACCAGGATGTACAGTATAGGGAGAGTAGTGAGCCTCCCTCAAAATCTGGCTTTCAACTCCTCATTGCTAGGTACACAAAGTCTCTTCAAATCTCAGGGATCCATCATCCATTACAAAAATCACTCTGATCTCCTGACTGAACTGCAACTTTAATTCTTTGAAGATCTGGATCTTCCATCTGGGAGGACTTAATTCTGTCAACAAGAGTCGGCTGAAGAATAAGTGCAGCAACAAGTCCATCAGACTGCTGTACTCTCAGTCCAATCTCCCACCTCTCGAGGTCCTTCAGAATGTGAGGCTGGAGGTAAGCATAGCAGCTAACTCAAAGAGGTCTTCCTACTCAAAGCATCAGCCACAACATTAGCCTTCCCTGGATGATAATGTAGATTCAGATCATAGTCCTTCAGAAGTTCCAACCACCTCCTCTGCCTCAAATTGAGCTCCTTCTGTGTGAAGATATATTTTAGACTCTTATGGTCTGTATACACATCACACGACACCCCATAGAGATAATGCCGCCAAATCTTCAAAGCAAAAACCACCGCAGCTAATTCCAGATCATGAGTAGGATAGTTCTGCTCATAAGGCTTCAGCTGTCTGGAAGCATAGGCTATCACCTTTCCATTCTGCATTAGGAACATCCCAATCCTTTCGAGAGGCATCAGTATAAAGTGTAAAACCCTCAGATCCTGTCGGAAGAACAAGGATGGGAGCTGACACCAAACGTGCTTTAGCTCCTGAAAACTTTCCTCACACTCCTCTGACCAGTCAAACTTCACTCGTTTCTGGGTTAAACGAGTTAGGGGTAGAGCGATGCGAGAGAAGTCTTCCACAAATTTTCAATAATACCCGGCTAGCCCCAAGAAGCTTCTGACTTCAGCCACATTGGAAGGTCGGCTCCAGCTAATAATAGCTTCAATCTTCTTCGGGTCCACAGAAATGCCATCCGCAGAAATTACGTGACCCAAGAAAGCTACTTGGTCCAACCAAAACTCACACTTCTGCAGCTTGGCATAAAGCTTCTTCTCCCGAAGAGTCTGAAGCACAATCCTCAAGTGATCCTCATGCTCCCTGAGACTCTTAGAATAGATCAAAATATCATCAATAAATACAACCACAAACTGATCCAAGTATGGCCTAAATATTCTGTTCATCAAATCCATGAACGCTGCCGGGGCATTAGTCAAACCAAACGGCATTACCAAAAACTCATAATGGCCATATCTAGTTCTGAAAGCTGTCTTAGGCACATCCCCATCCTTGACTTTAAGCTGATGATAACCTGACCTGAGATCAATCTTGGAGAATACCCGGGCTCCTTGAAGTTGGTCAAACAAATCATCAATCCTCGGCAAAGGGTACTTATTTCGCACTGTCACCTTGTTGATTTCTCGGTAATCAATGCATAGCCGAAGACTGCCATCCTTCTCTTAACAAATAGAACTGGAGCACCCCAAGGAGAAGCACTAGGCCTGATAAATCCCCGATCTAGGAGTTCCTGCAATTGGTCCTTCAACTCTTTTAGCTCAGCCGGGGCCATACGATAAGGGGCCTTGGATATAGGTCCAGTTCCAGGAATCAAATCAATGGAGAACTCAACCTCGGTCAGGGGGCAACTCTGATAATTCATCCGGAAAGACATCAGGGAATTCTCTAACTCTAGGAATATCCTCCAACTTGGCCTCTTTCTTTTGAAGATCATTAATAACAGTAAGAAATCCTTGGCCACCACTCCTCGGATACTTTTCAGCCTGTAGTGCCAAAATAAACACTGAGGCTAGAAATTTCTGGCCACCAGTAAAACTAAATTTGGGCTGACAAGGAATTTTGAAGTTGACGATCTTCCTGAAACAGTCTACAGAAGCATGATAGGAAGCTAACCAATCCATGCCAAGGATAACATCAACGAATTTCAGTGGAAGGACAATAAGATTGGTATTCAACTTCCTATCCTCAATGATAATCAAGCAGGATTTGCATACAGTATCAACTTTCATAGTATCACCATTTGGAAAGCAATGTGTAATTCATGTCTAGAGATTCAGGTGTCAATGATGCATTCTTGCCAAGGTAGGTGTCAGATATAAACGAATGCGTGGCACCCGGATCAATTAGAGTCTGAGCATAATCATTGCCTATCTTAATCATTCCTGGACGTAAATGAAATTTCATTTTAACAATAAGAATATAATGTCCTAACTATTATTAATGCATTGCATGAGATAAGAATGTAATGCTAGGTGTGTAATATGATATACCTGTCACCACAAAATTAGAAGCGGCAGCATCCTGCTGAGTGAGAGCGAAGACCCTTCCCTGAGTCCTCGGTGGTTGCTGCTGCTGCTGACTCGTCCCTTGACTGGAAGATGGCTGCTGGTTCTTTCGAAGGGGACAAGTGGCTATCTTATGGTCAGTCTTTCCATAGGAGAAACATGCACCAGACACTCCACGGCAAGGTCTCCCCGGGTGGAAATTCACACAACGAAAGCAGCGAGCCTCTCTATTTGGTTGTCCTCCTGGGGCCTGAGGTGCACCTCTCTTCTTGGCCTGAGCTGGGGGCTGGCTAGAATTATGCCCTTTCCTCTTCTTCTGTTCCCAATCCCTCTGAACCGTATTCATATCTCTCTCAATTACTAAGGCCTTATTTACCATGGCACTGTAAGTGTGAAGCTCAAATGCGTTGACCGCCTGCATCAGTCTGGGTCGAAGTCCCTCTGTGAATCGGGTGATCTTGGCCATTTCATTAGATACTATACTTGGAGCAAAACGGGCCAACCTGGTGAATTCAGCTTCATATTGGGCCACCGAAAGATTCCTTTGCTCCAACTTAAGAAATTCTGATTCCATCCTCCTCTGCATACTTCTGGGAAAGTACTTGTCGAAGAATGCCTCCTTAAACTGTTCCCAAGAAATAGTCTGACCACCCCGACGCTGCTCCTCTACTAACCACCAGTCATAAGCCTCCCCTTGGAGAAGATAAGTAGCAAATCTGATCCTCTCCATCTCCTGACTACCATGGGCCATAAAAGCCTTCTCCATATCCCGCACCCATCTCTCAGCATCAATAGGGTTGCTTGAGCCAGAGAAAGGAGCAGGGGCAAACTTCTTGAAATCTGCAAAGCTGCGGCCATTCCCCACCCAGGATTGAGATAAAGCAGACTGGGTCGGCGGTGCTGATTAAGTGGGTAAGGTTGGCTGCAGCTGCGGAACAGAAGGGTAGACTGAGTCGGAGCAGAAGGGGGTGCAGACTGAGCGGTCAAAGCCTGCTGGATCTGATGCTGCATGTCCCGCATAGACTGTGCCATACCCGAGAGAGCATGAAGCATCTCGGACTGGAATCGCTGGTGATCAGTCCCTACTAGGTTGGCAGGGGCCGCACCTCCAGTAGTTCCTTGCCCCACCGGCAGATCAGCATTACCGGCCTGAGAGTCTTCTTCATATTGTTGGCTCCTAGTACGGCGAGCCATATCTATTTCCTGTTAAATTAGTTGTGGTTAATATCATCATAAGCTAAAGTGTCAGGTTTCTCTAAGTATAATGTCATCAAAATATGTTCTCTACGTGTTATCATGTCAATATGTCTGTGTCCCTAGGGTCATAACTATGCTCTGATACCACTAAAGCTGTCACGCCCCGACCCAATATCGAGCTAGGGTGACAACCCACCGCGTACCGGACACGCAAGGCATCACAAAATTTTTAACATAAAACACCATTATATATATAAACCAAGCCAAATACATCACTGAATACTAAAAGTCTTGGGTTACAACCCTTACACACCACAATAATAAAGTTTGGGCATCAAGCCCTACACATAAGAATACTGGGGTTACAACAAAGTAATGGGTCTTGTTTTATTTATAGAAGATCCATCATCCCAACCATTCATCTTCAATCTCGTGGCTCTGACAAAAATATTGTAAGATTTTTATGAGCTTACACTCAATAAGTAAGCCACGTTATACAGTAAATCATAGCATAACAATCTATAAGCATATAAATGATTTGCATGCTTAAACATTCCACAAATACTCAAACATGCAATGTAAGTAAACCCACTGTTTATACTCTCAATGGTAACTGTAAATATGACCCACGGCCCTGTAATATCTCAATAGTGTACCAACAAGCATCCCCCTACTGAAAGGGTCCAGATACTAGGGTCATGCCATATCATAATCCACCAGAACACATACTCTATATGTGTGATGCCACCTCGAACAAAGCAGAACACATCCTCTAGATGTGTGATGCCACCTCATAGTAACTCAGAACACATCCTCTAGATGCGTGATGCCATCTCGGACCCAAGCAGAATACATCCTCTAGACGTGTGAATGGCATAAACAAGCAGAACGCATCCTCTAGACGTGTAGGTGGCATAAATCATCAGAACACATCCTCTAGATGTGTGTGTGGCATAAATCATCAGAACACATCCTCTAGATGTGTGTGGTATGACATGATAAAGGAGAACCGCGGAGACACATAACAGTACCTCACATCATGCACAAACATATCAATAACATTTCTATATTGCATAAACAGTGGATTATACTTACTGAATAATTACATGTAATATATCACATCAATGTCATAATAATTGCATCTCTCATGCATAGCATCCACATATGAAATCATAGCACATAAACAACCATGTGTTCATAATATTCATCTACTTACCATTTAGCCAATAACAATTCTTCATGTCATAATATAATTCACAATTTAAATATTCATATAATGAATAAATAATTTATTAAATACTGATAACTGGCTTACATACCTCAGTACGCAATTCAACAGGTATATATCAGCTAGTCAGATGTCTGAGCACCTACAGGATCATTTTACACAATTAATTTATTAGAAAATAATATTAAAATGACCCTTAGAATTCTACCAAGACTAGTTCACGGGCCCAACTTTGGGCTCGAATATCTTCCACTATACACACCCAATTGGGGAAGTAAAAATACCCATGAAACTAGAATTAATCCAGATTCTAGCCATATAATTATTTTGCTAATCCTGACCCGTTATGGGGCCCAAAAACCAGCCCCAAATCTTATTTCTGCATGGCCCAAAAGGCCCTGAACCGGCCGGCCCAGCCGGCCCAGTTCAACTCAAACCCACCCGATCCCCTGTTTCACCGAACAGGGGACGGGTATCTCGCCGGCGGCCAGGGCCGCCGCCGGCCAAATTGAGGGCAGCCCGGCCGCCGGTGGCCGGGCCAGAGCCGACCGCGGCAGCGGTCGGCCACCAATCCCCCCTTCTCTCTCTCAATTTCTCACTTCTTCTCTCTCACATCCGCGCAGCACATCACTGTGCCGGCAGCACGGCCGGCCACCTTGGCCGGCCGGACCTTCACCGGATGCACGCCCGGCGCCGGTGGAGGCGACAGGCCGAAGCTCGGGCCCGACGAGGCGGCGAGCACGCCGCCGGGCCCAAACCAACCAGCGTTCGGCTTCCGCCACCGCGCGAGAGAATGGCCGATTGGCCCTCTCTCTCTTCTCTCTCTCCACCACCACCCCGCCGGACACCTCCTTCGGTGCCGGCGGGGTTGCCGGCCGAAGCTCAGGCCCGGCGAGGTGGCGAGCACGCCGCCGGACCTGAACCAAGAATCGGCCGGCCTCCCTCTCTTTCATCTCGCGCTCTCTCTGTCTCAGGCTCTCTCTCTGTCTCACGCTCTCTCTCTGTCTCTCTCTCTCTCCAGAGGCCAAGGATTACCTGATGGAAACGGACGCTAGGATGATGGAGGGAGTCCCCCTCCATCACATATTTAATCCCCCTACGCAACGCTTCAGTTAAAGGGGTCCGGGAGAACGAAGCGCTTCGCTGAGAGCGAAGCGTTGCACTGCACAGGACCAAGTCCTGAACCTGGTTCACATGAACCGGGAACCGGGTACTACAAGTGAGTAACAAGAGTCCAAACACTTAGCCAAATCACCTTCTCCTTTCTTCCTTTCTCCCCCCCCTTTTTTTACTGACTCCGACTGATGCCGTGCAGCAATGAAGCCTCCAACTGCCATGGTCAGGATGGCCACAATCAAGTGGATGAGAGCCCAGAGCGGCCCGAGGGAGGAGCAGCAGGCGCCGGCTCCAAAGCGCCATGCCATGCAGGCGCTCCCGCCGACCGAGTAGTGCGGGTCCCCACTAGTCCCAGAGGTGGATCTGAAAGCTGACACTCCACCAGAGGTGGTGAGGGCCGAAGGGGCGACCACAGAGGAGCCGGTGGCTGTGGAGCCGACGGTTAGGGAGTCCCCAATCTCCCCTGGACCACCTCCAGCCGAAGTAGATAGGAGTTGGGGGGAGGGGCCATCGGGGACAAGTCCGCCCCCCGAACAGATACCCACAAGAATCCCCCCGTGCACTGAACCGGAGCATGCCGAGAGTGTCGAGGGGAGCAAGGCCGGGCCAACCCCTCGCGGGATCTCACTGATAAATGATGGGCGATGGGCTGAACTACTCATATCCCATACCAGTCAGTCGGATATCCAAAAGGAGCTTCGAACCCTGGGGGCAAACAGGTTCTTCCGGGAGATCATCTCAGCTCTCGTTCGAGTAAGTACTTCCCTCCTTGCCCTTAGTTTAGAATATTTAGGCAGTTTTCATAACCGACATCTTGGATGCAGGTGTCCAACTCCGTAGTGCTCACTCGGGAGGCCCTCAACGAAGGGGAGGCTGTCACCCGCCAAATCCAACAAGACGCCAAGGATGCCCAGGCTCGGGCCGAGGCCGCCGAGAAGGCCATGGAGTTGATGAGGGTCGAATGCGCCGGCAAGGTAAGGGAGGCCGAAAGCAGAGCCGAAGCCGAAGCTAACCGATGGCGAGCGGCATTGGACCAACTCGTAGAGGCCAAGAGTGTGGTCGAGGCCTAAAACCTGCACATAGCCGACTTAAACTCGGTCATCCAGGCAACCGAAGCTCGAGCGAAGCGGGCCGAGGAAGGACTAAGCATCAAGGAGGCCGAGAGGGCGGCGGCGGAGGCCCGCATCGCGGAGGTGGAGGCAGCCATCGAGGCCAGAGCTGCCGCGGCCATGGAAGAGTTCAAGGCATCGGAGCACTTTACCCATGAGCTAGTTGAAGCCAATGTGGATTTCTATATCCAGGGGTTCAACGAAGCTAAGGAGAAAGTAGCTCGGGTCTGGAACCTCCCCAGGTCATGGAGCTCGAGCCGGACCAGGGGCCCGATGAGGCCTTAGATGGCGAGTCTGCGGCCAGGCCTTGATTTTGTCCTTTTGCTTCACGTATTTTTGTACCAAGTCTGACTCAGTCGGCATTTTGTAAACCTAATATTAATGAAACGAAAGTTTTTTCCCCTTAATGATTGCATTAATTGCATTCTCTTCCTTGAGTCCCCAGGTTGCTGACGTGGGACCCGCGAGGGCCTCGTCAGCGCCGAGGGATAGCTTTTATTTCCTTGTAACTTTTCCCTTGCAAAGGATGACTTAGGTATATGAGTACCAATGGAAAATCGGCGTTGACCAGATGGAACATTAGCCTTGGAGCACCGATGGGAACTCGGGATTTTGGGAGAGTGTTGGGACACCAGCATTGGCGCCAGTAGAAACTTGGGCTTGCATTGAGGGTAGATGATACATCGGTGTGCCAGTGGTACACTGGGCTATCTGTGCCGAGTTTGGCCTCAAGATTTTTGAATCCGATGGTACATCGGGTCTTTGTTACCAATGGTACATTGGGCTTCCGTTGAGGTCCGATGATACATCGGAGTACCAGTGGTACACTGGGCTTTCGTTGAGGTCCGATGGTACATTGGAGTGCCAGTGGTACACTGGGCTTTCCATGCCGAGTTTGGCCTCGGGCTTTCTGAATCCGATGGTACATCGGGTCTTTGTTGCCAATGGTACATTAGGCTTCCGTTGAGGTCCGATTGTACATCGGAGTGCCAGTGGTACACTGGGCTTTCTTTGAGGTCCGATGGTACATCAGAGTGCCAGTGGTACACTAGGCTTTCCAAGCCGAGTTTGGCCTCGGGCTTTCTGAATCCGATGGTACATCGGGTCTTCGTTGCCAATGGTACATTGGGCTTCCGTTGAGGTCTGATGGTACATCGGAGTGCCAGTGGTACACTGGACTTTCATTGAGGTCTGATGGTACATCGGAGTGCCAGTGGTACACTGAGCTTTCCATGCCGAGTTTGGCCTCGGGCTTTCTGAATCCGATGGTACATCGGGTCTACATTGCCAATGGTACATTGGGCTTCCATTGAGGTCCGATGGTACATCGGAGTGCCAGTGGTACACTGGGCTCTCGTTGAGGTCCGATGGTACATCGGAGTGCCAGTGGTACACTGGGCTTTCGTTGAGATCCGATGGTACATTGGAGTGCCAGTGGTACACTGGGCTTTCCATGCCGAGTTTGGCCTCAGGCTTTCTGAATCTGATGGTACATCAGGTCTTCGTTGCCAATGGTACATTGGGCTTCCGTTGAGGTCTAATGGTACATCAGAGTGCCAGTGGTACACTGGGCTTTCATTGAGGTCTGATGGTACATTGGAGTGCCAGTGGTACACTGGGCTTTCCATGCCGAGTTTGGCCTCGAGCTTTCTGAATCGGATGATACATCGGGTCTTCATTGCCAATGGTACATTGGGCTTCCGTTGAGTTCTGATGGTACATCGGAGTGCCAGTGGTACACTGGGCTTTCATTGAGGTCCGATGGTACATCGGAGTTCCAGTGGTACACTAGGCTTTCCATTCCGAGTTTGGTCTCAGGCTTTCTAAATCTGATGGTACATTGGGTCTTCGTTGCCAATGATACATTGGGCTTCCGTTGAGGTCCGATGGTACATCAGAGTGCCAGTGGTACACTGGGCTTTCGTTGAGGTCCGATGGTACATCGGAGTGCTAGTGGTACACTGAGCTTTCCATGCTGAGTTTGGCCTCGGCTTTCTGAATCCGATGGTACATCAGGACTTCATTGCCAATGGTACATTAGGCTTCTGTCGAGAAACTGTGACTCTTGAATTCACATTTTATTAATGAAGGGCCAAGAGCCTGAAAGAGTGCAAACATAAAATTTGACATAAAGACATAGGACACTATTGATAATATCGACGGAGGTTGTCGGCGTTCCAAGTCCGCGGGAGGGGTTTTCCATCCAGCTCTTCTACTCTGTATGCTCCTTGGCGGAGCGCTTCGGTGATTCGATACGGCCCTTCCCAATTCGGTGCAAGCTTGCCTCCTTCCGTTGGTTTCGAGACTTCGGCTCGCTAGAGGACCAAATCCCCAGGTAAGAAGGTTCTGGGTCGGACACGGGCATTGTAATACCTGGCCATCTGCTGCCAGTAGGCGGCCATCCGGAGTTGTGCTCGGTCTCGCGTCTCTTCTATCAGGTCAAGGTTTGCCTACAACTGGTTTGGGTTGTGCTCCGGGTACCGATCTCCACAGGGATAACTGCCTCGGATCCAAAGACAAGGTTGAAGGGGGTCTCTCCAGTGGGGGCCCGCGGCATTGTGTGATAAGCCCATAATACGTTGGGAAGCTCCTCCACCCAACGTCCTTTGTAGTCGTCAAGTCAGGCTCTTAGTCCCTGGAGGATAATGCGGTTGGTAACCTCAGCCGCACCATTGTTTTGAGGAAGGCCTACGGAGGT
The DNA here is from genome assembly GCA_900491605.1 of Calamus simplicifolius. Lineage (NCBI taxonomy): Eukaryota > Viridiplantae > Streptophyta > Magnoliopsida > Arecales > Arecaceae > Calamus > Calamus simplicifolius. The sequence goes on along the minus strand of UESW01003886.1, from coordinate 952,472 downwards.
GAATCGCTGATGAATGCCAAGCTCGATGCAGAATTCTCGGAAAGGCACATTATCGAATTGCCGGCCATTGTCAGTAACCAGGGTATGGGGGAGCCCGAACCGGCATATTATAGACTTCCAAAAGAAAGACCTCACCTTACTCTCGGTGATCTTGGCAAGCGCCTCAGCCTTGATCCATTTGGTGAAGTGGTCGATGGCCACTAGCAGGAACTTGCGTTGACCGGAGGCTGGAGGGAATGACCCCAAAATATCCATTCCCCACTAGGCAAAAGGACATGGTGCCGCCAGGGGGGTCAACTAAGACGTTGGCTGCCGCTGGATATTGGCATGGTGCTGGCAGCTATCGCACTTCTTGATGAGTTCGGCCACATCCTCCCTCATAGTCAGCCAATAATATCCCTGCCGCAGGGCCTTATATGCTAGGGTTCTGTCCCCCAGATGACTCCCGCATATGCCTTCATGGATTTCTCGCAAGATGTAGTTAGCTTCGATAGGCCAAACACACTTGAGGACCGGGTATGAGAATGATCTTCGATAGAGCTTCCCTTCCATCAGCAGGAACTTTGGGGCCCACCGCCTAAGCAGTCTGGCCTCAGCCAGGTCTTCAGGAGTGGTGCCATCAGTAAGATACCGGACATAAGCATCCATCCAGGAAGTCTCCTGCTCTACCGGCATGGTTTCCTCCATTGCAGCTTCGATGCTTAGGACTTACAGATGCTCCACATACGTCCTTCCCAAGGTCCCGTCGGCCGAGGTGGCCAAGCGAGACAAGGCGTCAGCCCTAGCATTCTCCACCCAGGGGATATAGCTGACGCAGAAGTATGCAAACCAAGAGGCTTGAGATTGCACCTTGCTCAGGTAGTGTGACATGGTTGGGTCTCTCGCCTCGTACTCCCCAATGACCTACCCGGAGACGAGCTGGGAGTCTGTGAAAGCCCTCAGATGCTCCGCTCCTAGCTCCTTAGCTAGCTTCATCCTTGCCAGTAAGGCTTCATGCTCCGCTTGGTTATTGGTGGCCGGAAACAGGAACCGGAGGGCATATTCCACCACCTCCCCTTCGGGGCTCGCAAGAATGATTCCGGCCCCACTCCCTTGGAAATTTGATGCTCCATCTACATGCAGAATCCAATCTTCCTTCCCCCTCCCCTTGGTCTTAGGGAATCCATACGCCTCCGGATGCAAGTCCTATGGATGCTCCTCGGCCCAAGTGCATTCGACCAGGAAGTCAGCTAGCACTTGGGACTTCATTGCGGGCCTCGACCGGATAGATAAATCAAACTCCCCTAGCTTGATTGCCCACTTGGCCAGCCATCCGAAAGTATCTGGGCAGGACAGGATAGTCCGAAGTGGTTGGTCTGTGAGCACCACAATCGGGTGAGCTTGAAAGTAGGGTCGAAAGTGCTGGGTGGAGACCATCAATGCGAAGATGATCTTTTCAGTCTTGAAGTATCTGGTCTCAGCATCGTGAAAGCACCTTGCTGATGTAATAGAATGGCCTCTGCTCCCCGTCTGCGTCCATACAGATGAGCACCGAACTGACGGTCTCGGGGGAGGTGGCAAGGTATAAAAAGAGCTCCTCCCCGCCTCTCAGTTTGGACAGCAACGGAGGAGTAGATAAAAAATTCTTCAGCTCCTCAAAGGCTTCTTGACATTCCTTCGTCCACTCAAAGCTATTAACCTTACGCAGCGCCTTGAAGAAGGGCAGACACCGCTCTGCCGATCTTGACATGAAACAGCTCAGGGTTGCCACCCTCCCAGTCAGACGCTGCATATCCTTCTTGTTAGCCGAGGGCCTCATCTCCAAGATGGCTTGAATCTTGTCAGGATTGGCTTCAATTCCCCGCTGAGTCACCATAAAGCTCAGAAACTTGTCGGTTGCCACCCCAAAGGTGCACTTACGGGGGTTCAGCCTCATCTGGTACCGGTGCAGGTTAGCAAAGGTCTCTTCAAGGTCAGCAACATGATCCACGGCATGGGCGCTCTTGGTCAGCATGTCATCCACGTACACCTCCATGTTGCGCTCGATCTGGGCCTCGAAAACCTTGTTCATCAACCTCTGGTAGGTAGCTCCCGCATTCTTCAACCCGAACGGCATTACATTATAGCAATATATCCCCTTCTCCGTGACGAAGGAGGTTGCCTCTTCATCAACTGGGTTCATCCTGATCCGGTTGTATCCTAAGAATGCATCCATGAAGCTGAGAGTCTCGTGACCAGACGTAGCGTCCACCAGCTGGTCGATTTGGGGTAGCGGGAAGCTATCTTTGGGGCATGCTTTATTGAGGTCGGTGAATTCCATGTACATCTTCAGCTCCCGCTAGCTTTGCGGACCATTACCACGTTTGCCAGCCAGTCAGGGTAGTGAACTTTCCGAATGTGCCCGGCTGCCGTCAACTTACGCACCTCCTCATCTATGGCCTTCTGTCTGTCTGAAGCAAAGCTCCTCTTCTTTTGCCGAACGGGTCGGCACTTCGGCTTGATGTTGAGCTGGCGTGTAATCACCTCCTCTAGAATGCCTGGCATATTGGATGCCAACCAGGCAAAAATATCAGCATTGACTCGCAGGAATGCAAGGAGCTGATCGCGAGCCTCCTCCGGAAGCAAAGCCCCAACGCGAATGGTCCGTTGTGGGTCTTCTCCCAGGGGAAAGGTTAGCAGGCGCTCGGCCGGTTCTCCTCTCCTTGCCGAGTCTCGGGGGTCCAGTGCTTCCGGTGCAGGTGCACATACTTCTCCCTGAGGACTGGGGGCCATGTAGTAGCAAAGTGGTGGGGGGTTCTGCTCCCCTCGAATCTCCCTGACCCCTTCGCTAGTAGGGAACTTCACGAGGAGTCTCTTGGTGGAGATGATAGCGTCCAGAAGGTTAAGCCCAGGCCTTCCCAGGATAGCGTTGTAGGCGAGGGGCACCCGGACCACCAGGAAGCTCATGAAGACTGTGCTTTGGTGCGGGGCCATGCCAGTTGTGATGGGAAGGATGATCTCCCCTTCCACCTTCACGGAGTCTCCCGTGAATCCCATTAGGGGCATGGTGATAGGCCGGAGCAAGTCAGTTGATAGATTCATGCGAACAAATGCATCATAATTTAAAACATCCACTGAGCTCCCGCTATCAGCTAAAATTCTTTTTATAGGGTGCTTAGCTATCGTCATGGTCACGACGATGCTATCATTATCCTTATTAACCACCCCCTCTAGGTCCCTCTTGGAAAAAGGAATTACAGAATCTAATTCTCCCTCCCCCCTTGGCCTTTTGGGCGGGCCACCTGCCCCTCCAGGAAATCATAGCCACCATCTTCTCAGTCGGAGCATTGTCTACCACCGGGAGGAGTCAGCTTCGTCAGCACGAATGTACTTTGGGCCCGGCTCAAAATCTCAACGTAAGAACCGAGCAGCTTCTTGTCGAGGGAGTATGCAAAGCGAGAAGAATGGAGTCCTCGCTTCAAGGCCAAGGTGGCCACCGAATCCTCGAGGTTATAAACTTCCAGGGCAGCCTCCTTGAAACGAGCGACGTAGTCCTGCAGAGACTCGCCACTCTTCTGCTAGACAGAGAAGAGGCTGTCCGCCACCCTTAAAATCTTTTGACAGGCATCAAAATGGGTGAGGAAGGCCTTCTCCAGCTGGCGGAAGGAGTCGATGCTTCATGGCGGCAAGCAGGAGTACCAGGCTCGAGCTGCTTTCTTCAGGGTGGCGGGGAAAGCGATGCACAGGAGAGAGTCAGTTGCCCTCTGGACCTCCATGAGGACCTTGTAGCTTTCCAAATGGTCCAGGGGGTCCGAAGTCCCATCATACGGGTCTATCTGAGGAAGGTGGAACCGGGTTAAAATCGGCTCCATGATCCGATGAGACAGCGGTGGCCGACTGTCGTAGTCCGCCTCTGGTGGGTTGATGATCCGGCGGCTGAGCTCCTCCAGCCACTGATTATACTCGTCGAGCCGACGTTCAGCTCGGCGGGCTATCATGCCGTCGAAGGACCCCTCCCCCAAAGAATCCAAGGGGGAAGGGTGGCGTCGATGCTGGCGAGGGCGCTCCGCCTCCCTCCCGCGCCGTCGCTTGGGAGATGCACTGGCACGGCAAGAGGGTGACCAGGGCCTCTTGGAGGCTTCACGGTAGTGAGGCCTGGGCGAAGCGCGGTGGTGGCCAGCCTCTCGAGCAGGAGGCCTCCTTCAAAAAGAGTGCTGGCTGGGCTGGATGGCTCCAGGCTCCGACGGGAGGGCCTCCAATTGCTGCGCAGCCACCGCTTGGTGCTGTAAGCCTTGAACCACCGTTGCCAGACATTGGACTTGCGCAGCAAGGGCAGCAAGCCGATCTTCTTGAAGCTGATACGGTGGTGGTGTAGGAGCATCGACTGAGGGGCCCACCGCTAGTGGATCAGCCCCTTGACACTGCCCCCCCAGCATGACTGGCGGTAACCTCCCATGCGCGGGTCGTCACCATTGCTTGAGAACTCAGGGGAAGAGAAGTCATCACGGACAAGTTTGAAAATTTTCTCTCTGTCCCCCTTCCTGGCACGCCAATCTATTGACGCCAAGTCACTTTCTTCAGACACCGGAGAAACGAAGATCCTCCTCGCCGGACTCCTGCAAAAAAAGTCCTCGAAGATCGGATGCTCCGGTGGGGACCCTCCGCGCTCAAGTCAGTAACTCGGGAACAGACAAGAGTTAGCCTCGCGAAAGAGAGCTTACGAGTTAGATTTCAGGATCCTCCCTTTTGTCGATACGGGCTTTTATTCCTGTTCAGAGATCTCCCTTTTTCCATGTTTCAAGAAGGTTGTCAATCTTCAGATATCCCTGTCCGATGGCGGACAAAAAGGAGGGGTTGATAATGACAGGTCATATCATACTATGCGTCAGAGGTGTCCTGCCTGTCCTGCCACCTGCTAGCACAGATTTAGCAGTGTCGGGCAGTTGCACCTGTATCAGGTATGCGCCGTTAAGAGGTATGGCCGCATGCAGCTACCAGCGAGTGATGAGTTGTACACCGTAATGGGGTATGGCTATACGTAGTCAGGGGCAAGTAATGGGTTGCACGTCGTAATGGGGTATGGCCACGTACCGTTATGGACACGTAGTAGACCAAACACCTTAATGAGGCATGGCAATGTTCCGTAACGGGCGAGTAGTGGGTCACATGGGTATGCCAGGTGGCCCGTTGCTTCCGGCCCTAGTGGCGGGACCGTGGCGGTTGTCTAAAGTTGTGGTTAAAGCACAGGGCTGAAGGAAGCTGGAGCGGACCTCGGATGTTGGTCTCGGAGGTTGGCTCCGGAGGGGGACCCCGGAGGTCGGCTCCGGAGGTGGAGCTCGGAGGTATGCCTCGGAGGTTGGCTCCAGAGGCGGAGCTCGGAGGTGGAGCTCGGAGGTGGAGCTCGGAGGTGGGCTATTTCTCATTGTTTGAATGTCTTTGCTAAGTCCGACAAAATTCACCCAATTAATCTGGCATTATGCAAATCTAGATATGAGGCACACCAAGTTTATAACGTTGCCACTGGAATCTCAAATGAGTTTACAACTAGTTTATAATATTGTAATTGAAATCTTAAATGAATTTTCTCTTGCTCAGTAAAATTTTAGGGATAAAATTTCTTGACAACCTAGATATGTCGTCAATCTTAGACATTTGAATCCCTCATTATGATTAATGGCTCTTCGAGAGTGAGACTGTTTTCTTATTAAATTTGCAAACTCCTATAAATGTCGATCAATTACGGCAACCATTTTAAGGTGAATGGTGGCTGATGCAACTTGAAATATAATATATTGCAGGTCACATGGCTGATAGTTTTGTATTGCGTCGCTTTAGACTGAACCCTATGCCAGTCTGAATGCATCCGCATTATCTGCCATGCCTCATTAAGCCCAAATTGTAGTACATGGAGAGTTCCATATCATCATTAAATTAGGCTCACTAGCCAATCTAAAGAATGGATGAAAATAATACGTAGAAAAATAAATGGAATCCTTTTTTTCTTTTCCTAATACTACATTTTTTTTATAATTTTAATTAAATGGAAGGATCCAGTCCTCCTAATTTATATAAAAAAATAAATGTAATTACAAGATGAAAGTGATAGGAGGCATATGGTTAAGGTACGAGCCTGCTCAAAAGGAGTTTGTGACCATCACAAATATTACCTTATTGTTGGAAAGAGAGAATAGTTTAATAAAGAAATATCCATGAAGAAGAGAGTATTTAAGAAATATTCTTCTTTCAAACTTGCTAGCAAAGTGCAGTGTTGATTTCTTGCTTTTCACAAAGATCATTTAATATTTTTACTTCTCTAAGAGGATTAGAGAGCTCTTAAATTAGATGATGAAGAAGAAGAAACACTAAAAGTAGAAAGTATTTTATTTCATTGAATGGAATTTGGATAGGACGTGCTATATGCATGCCGTTCAATTTTGTGTTTCTCTATTACTTTTTTCCTTTCTACCACTACTTGATGCTTACGTAGGGCTGACATGGCAAAAGAAAGAGCGACAGATAAAATCGAAGAGTGCACTGCATTTGAGTTCCATCCTATTTCATGAGCTTCTAGCAAAGAAGCATCAAATTGAAGCTGAGAAACTAATTTTAATTATAAGCTGTATAGGTGATAACTAATGCTAACATTTTAGCTATTTTTGATAAATATTTCACCAACATAGCGTTTATTTTTCAAAGCAAGCATAAGAAGATTTTAACTTTTTTAGCGCTGCCTTTTGCTAAATCGCATTGTAGAAGGGAAATTTCAGTCCACCACTATTTAAAATTTTATAGAGAATATACCATCTTTCTTGAACTTCTGGCTGGCACATTTCCTTTTTTTTTTAAGATTCATTGAGAAGCCACAACAACACATTAGATTTGACCATAGAGAGGTAGATTTCCTAGAAAGTGTGGCAGAAGGGATGGGTTCAAGCAAGACATATTCACAAAGTTGAATGATTTCTCTAGGCATCTTCCAAATACTACATTCTATTTTGACTCATTAGTTAATTGAAAGAAAAGTAATTAAGGACACGTGTGCATGAGTTTTGAAAGGTGAATGTCCTAAGCCCCTTGAAAAGGGGTGGATGATGACATTGTTGAGACTTATGTGAAGGTTAAATGCACATGATGCATGAGTTGGCATGGCCCAGCCAACTACAAAGGTGGGAAGTTAAGCTAGCTCACCTAAATTGGCACCTGTGGGTGAGATTCTATACAGTTTGGCTGGTTTACTTGTCGATAGGTTTCATTAATTGTCCGTATGCCAACATAGGTTGCATGGATGAAACGCATGTCAATAGGTTTCATTTTACCTATTAAAAATACATGCTCGTGCCGCTCGCTCAAACCTTTTCTTTTTTGCCCCCATATGTTTCTAGCATACTATGAAATTATAGGACAAATGATTCTTTGTGCTTTAAATCAAACCATTGCAATTTCAATCTCAATTAATTTATGCCATAAAATCAATCCTCTTTTCTTCTAAACAAATTCTAATAAAAGCAGCACAAACAATGATGTAATGAATAGTACGTAGTTGAAAGTAAGCAACTCAAGCGAATTCATTCCGAATTTTTGAAGGGCATGCTAGAAAGTTCCTAATTAAATATAAATAAGAAATGGTAATAATATTTTTTTTGTAAGATAGGAAGAAAAATCAAAGAGCATTAAATTAGAGAATAATGTAAATGTTGAGAGAAAAAAAAAAGATATATAAGATTAATTGAGTAAGGTTGAATAATTATTCTATCGCGTAGGCAAAATAAATAGAGAAAAGTATCGGTCGATAGCTGTTTCATCATCATTATGAGGATGATGTGACATTGCATTACAAGGATAGAACCTTTAAAAGATGATGTCAAGAGAGGTATAAACATGGTGGCCAAGTTAGGTGTTAACATTGATTGGGCTGTGCTAAGCTGATGGTGGCATGGATGAATTGGTTTTTTCAAGGCTGATGCGTTCAGTTGGACGAACTTTTCTATTGCTAAGATACATGCGGTGCTAAAGGGTGCAAAATTGATAGATAAGGTTTAATCATGGTAAAGTTCAACACTAGCTAGAAAGCTAAAAGTTGGAAGAAAGAAAGTATTTGCTAAAAATAACTAATAAACAAAAAAATAACGTAAGAGTAAATCAGTTCCTATAGCACTCTTTTGAAAATACATAAATAACATGTCATATTTCAAAATTTATTAATATTTATATGAAAACTAAATAATATAAAAAATAAAATTAAAAATATATAAAATGCACAAGTTCCATTCTTCTCTAAAAATTAACCTGAACTTCTAACGCTTTCACGTGATAATTTAAGCTTATCTCATCAACCAAATTAAGACTTTCGCATGGTAATTTCAGCTTGTCTCTTCTCCCAAAGATTTTCTGGGACCAAGAGAGAATTATATGTGCAATGATTAAAATAAAATAATAGAATTACAAAAGAACCCCTTAAGCTTGGCTATTTTATTAATTGATGTCAAAAGATTTATCTTTTTTCTCCCAAGGATCTGGAGCTATCGTTAGGACCTTTTGTGCCCATTTTCATCCTAAAACATTAGTATCTGTTAAGGGTCAAAACGGAACAAGTCATTATGTTTGTGATCTTCATTACTTTTGTTGTTATTGTGATTAGCAGTCTCACCGTAATTTTCCTAAATGCAACGGCAAATCTCCTCTTTAATAAACTCATGTTTAGTATATAATGTTATCAGTCAACGGCAAAAATCTAGCTATCATGTGCGCATTCGTGAGAGCCAACATGTGGGATTTGCACCTCCTGTGCGCTCGATTAACAGATTTGCATTGGGCTTGGTCTGGCTCATGCGTGCCTGAGTTTCTCACAATTATGCAATCAAATAAGAGAGTAACACATGTATAAATAAAAGTAAGATTGAATAATTTTTTCATGTGAAACTAAAAGAGTGATTTCGTTAAAAAAAAAAAAAAAAAAAAAAAAAAAAAAAAAAAGAAGAAGAAGAAGAAGAAGGAAAAGCATTTGGAGAGAACTTTTGGATATTGAATATGCTAAAATTTTTAACATATAAATCAAGGCAGTAGTATAGGAGGTGGCTAAAATCTTTAACATATAAATACAGGCAGTAGTATAGGAGGTGGCATTACAGAGTCCGTAGGAATGGGTTCACCTCATGCGCTTGTCATCCCTTACCCAGCGCAGGGCCATGTTATCCCCTTAATGGCTCTCTCCCATCTTTTGGTCGACCATGGCTTCAAGGTTACATTCATCAACACTGAATTCAATCAACGCCGGATTATCGCTGCCTTGTCCGAAAAAGGTGGTGATGGAGTGGAAGGGATCGAGATGGTTTCCCTTCCGGATGGGTTGGCTCCCGACGATGACCGTAGCAATTTCGGAAAGTTGACGGAAAGTTTCTTAAAAGTCATGTCTGGACGTCTCGAGGAACTGATAAAAAAGATTAACGCATCGGAAGGGTACAAGGTCACGCGCATCGTCGCTGATGGAACCATGCCGTGGCTCTCGAGGTGGGTCGAAAGATGGGCATCCGGTCAGCGGCCTTTTGGTCTGCGTCCACTGCGGTTTTTGCAATGTTTCAGAGCATCCCCAAGATGATCCGAGATGGAATCGTCGATGCCGATGGTAAGACACCGCCATCTCAATTTCCCTGAAAATAAAGACTGCACAAGGCATAAAATTATCTATTAAAAAGATTGAACAGGTGATTTTTTTTTTTTCTTTCTTTCTTTTTTTTTTTTGGTTTGGCGGGGGTTCTTTTAAAATCTTGAGAAAGAATTTTATTATTAGATTTTTTTTGGGAGAGGTTTTTTAAAAAAATCTTGGGAAAGAGTTTTGTTATCAATATTTTTTTTTCCTTTTTAAAAAGTGGGTTCTGTAAAAATCTTGAGAAAAAAATTTGTTATCCGTCCCTTTTTATAGGAAGGGATTTTTTTTAAAAAAAATCTTAATAAAGAATTTTTTATCAATGTTTTTTGTGAAGAGGGTTTTTCTAAAATGTTGAGAAAGGATATTTTTATCGGTGATTTTTTTTTGAGAGTTCTATTAAAATCTTGAGAAGAATTTGTTATCACTCCATTTTTATGAGAAGGGATTTTTTCAAAAAATTTGGAGAAAGAATTTTGTTATCAGTGCTTTTTTAAGAAGGGTTGTTTAGAATCTTGAATTTTTTTTTTGTTATCAATGCTTTTAATGTTGTGGTTTAAGGATCAGATGAGTTTTTTTCTCTCAATCTCTTTGTTGATTATTTATATTTGCATATGTCATATAAATTTTTTTAAAAAAAGATATTTAGTTTGTTATATCAAGTTTCTTTATTTTATCCGTTAACTATGTGATACGTTTATTATGTATATAGCAATAACATACATGTGAAAGATGTACTTAGATAATGGTTGAAAAAAAAAAGAAAAAAACAAGCTAGAAAAAGATTCATCAGTGAGTTTTGGTGGCCACAATCGGATTCCTTCACTTCTTCTGACATTAATGCGTCTTTAACAGTGAAAAGTTTGATTCATATAGGAAACAAACTTAAAGAGATATTTATTGAGAGGATAAGCTCCTAGATTTAAGAAAAAAGAAATTATGAGCCATTTTTGCATTTTATGCAGGAACGATAAAACAGAATGAGCCCTTTCAGCTGAGCCCTGGCATGCCGTCAATGAACACAAGCCATCTTCCTTGGAACATCCCCCATGATCTACAAACACAAGAAATCTTCTTTAGGTACATGTAGCAACAGTGAGGCAAGGCAGCTTGCTGAAACATTCATTTGCAACTCATTCTATGACCTCGAGCCATCATCATTCAATTTCTGCCCAAATCTACTACCTGTTGGACCGCTGCTCACAAGCCAATGGTCTGGAAAGGCCGTCGGGCATCTCTGGCCAGATGATGCGACCTCCATGAGTTGGCTCGATGAGCAACCTGCTAACTCGGTCATTTACGTGGCATCTGGAAGCATAGCGTTTTTAAACCATCAACAATTCCAAGAGATCGCGCTTGGGCTCGAACTCACCGGCCATTCATTCTTGTGGGTTGTAAGACCCAACCTCACAAATGGGATCGATGATACATGGTTAGATGGGTTTCGAGATCGATGATACTGTTGGTGGAGTGGTCTCCTCAACAGCAGGTACTGGCACTCCTTCTGTTGCTTGCTTCTTCTCTCATTGTGGTTGGAATTCGACATTGGAAGGGTTGAAGAATGGAGTTTCTTTCCTCTGCTGGCCTTACTCTGTTGACCAATTCCTCAACCAGACATACATATGTGACATCTGGAAGACTGGCTTGAGAATAGAACCTGATAACAAAGGGCTTGTCCCAAGGGAGCAGATCAAAGAGAAAGTCCGCCAATTATTTAGGGATGAGGAGATAAAGGCAAGAGCTCTAATGTGGAAGGATGTTGCTGATAGGAGCATCAAGGAAGGAGGATCATCCAATAAGAATCTCAAGAGCTTTATTGATGCCCTGAAAGAATGATGATTTCTTTTTGCTTGGCTGTTTGCTTCATAAACTTCAAATTTAAGGTGTGATATATATGTGTTACCACTTCACATATCTATTGCTATTGCTATTCAAGTGCCATTTTCTTCTTGTTTTCTTGTGGTAGAATTTATTTTGCATGGGGTCTTTAAGCGATTGGTCCCAATCAAAGCTGATAGTGTTTATAAGGAAATAGAATTCTGCTTAGGGCGAGAATTAAACCACAATTGTTTGAGTTAAAATTTAGCTTGCCTTTATTGCTTCTACTCAAGAGTTTAAATACAGGAAATAAGATAACTACATCCAAGAAAATTACAACTCTAACAGCTAATTACAATAGTATAGCCAGATTATTCGAAACAAACAACAGAAATAAATCACAAGTGATGGACCAAATCTAAAGCAAGCTGTTAACAATATGCATGTTCCACTTGTTCACGACCACCTCCATAATCAACACGTTCTTCACTTATGCCATGTCAGCTGCATTCTTAATCAAAATACTTTGGATTCTTGATTTCTTAATCTAAGCTTGATCTCATTCATCCAGCAATCTCAGGTTCCATGCTCTCTCATTCATCCCAGCCTTAAACCATGATCTCATTGAATGGATATTTGCAGTTTCCTATTCAGTGAGAATGTTGAGCACCAACCATGACATTCGAACTAATATAAGAGCAAACTAACGATTGAGTAATTGAAATCCAGAAAATGTTTTTTTTTGTGTGTTTTGGCAGATCTTGCTCCCTGTAATTGCTTGATGTTGCAGTGGTCAATTGATTGAATTTTGTCATTCCTGTTTACATTCCTGTTAAAGGACATGACTCACATGAGTTATTCTTGTTTCATTTTATCCTATCACGCCAAGGTACCAGAGTGGATGAGGTTTCTAAGCCGACCAAGTTTTCTAACCTGAATCCCCGCAACCCTTTGAACACCCTGTGAAAGTCTCGCTTTTAAATACAACTCAACTCATAGTTTCATTTAGTAGATTCATGTTTTAGGAGATTTAATGGAGTTTTATGCTAGCTAAAGTCTCACTTTTAAATGTAGAAGATTTTTAGCCTTGCAAAGAAATATTTTCAACAATGTCACCACTAATTGGAGCCACCCAGTGCCCTGCTCATTTTCTGTTTTCAGGTTTTACACTCCAGATTGAATATTTTTAGCCAAATATTTCCAACAATGTCACCTCTCCATTCCTAAAATCATCAGATCCGTCACACTTGGTTGTTGGTGCCACTCAGTGCCCTGCTCATTTTCTGTTTTCAGGTTTTACACTCCAATGATCTTCTGGTCTTCAGTGCTGAATAAAATCTTTCTTAAGAATTATTACTGCAGCTTGAAGGAACTCGTTTTGCTCAGTAGTGCTAAATAAAAATCAGAGGACTTTAGTGTCTGCAATAGAACAACTTGGACAGTTGTGATCACAATTTAGTTGTGACCTCGATCTAGTAACCAAACCATATATTCTCTTCAAAAACTATTTATACCGAAGGACTTCCCCTATTGTTTTGCAAATTTATCTTAGTTTGACATGTCTATATGATATGCACGTGTTCAGACCTCACATGTGTGGTTTTGTGAAAGCATTATGAAAACAGCTGATGTGGAGGATCGCTGACATAAGAGATAATTTCTAGGATTAATTTTGGATAGAGGGTTGTTTGTGATAATGTTTGTATAAAATTTGAACCTATCAATCAATCCACTTATTGGAGGTTGTTGACACCAAGTCACTTTCTTCAAACGCCGGGGAAACGAAGATCCTCCTCGCCGACTCTTGCAAGAAAAGTCCCCAGAGACCGAATGCTCCGGTGAGGACCCTCCGACGCTCAAGTCAGTAACTCAGGAACAGACAAGAGTTAGCCTCGCAAAAGAGAGCTTACGAGTTAGAGTTCAGGATCCTCCCTTTTTGTCGATACGGGCTTTTATACCTGTTCAGAGATCTTCCTTTTTTCGTGCTTCTAGAAGGTTGTTGATCTTCAGATATCCCTTTCCGATGGCAGACAAAAAGGAGGGGTTGATAATGATAGGTCATATCGTACTGTGCGTCAGAGGTGTCCTGCCTGTCCTGCCACCTGCTAGCATGGCTTTACCAGTGTTGGGCAGTTGCGCCTGTATCAGGTACATGCCGTTAAGAGGTATGGCCGCATGCAGCTGCCAGCGAATGACGAGTCATACACCGTAACGGGGTATAGCTATACATAGTCAGGGGCAAGTAATGGGTTGCACGCCGTAATGGGGTATGGCCATGTACCGTTATTGACACGTAGTAGACCATACGCCTTAATGAGGTATGGCAATGCTCCGTAACGGGCGAGTAGTGGGTCACATGGGTATGCCAGGTGGCCCGCTGCTTCTGGCCCTAGTGGCGGGACCGTGGCGGTTGTCTAAAGTTGTGGTTAAAGCATAGGGCTGAAGGGAGCTGGAGCGGACCTCGAAAGTTGGTCTCGAAGGTTGGCTCCGGAGGGGGACCCCGGAGGTCGGCTTTGGAGGTTGAGCTCGGAGGTGGGCCTCGGAGGTTGGCTCCGGAGGTGGAGCTCGGAGGTAGGCCTCGGAGGTTGGCTCTGGAGGCGGACCTCGGAGGTGGACCTCGGAGGTGGAACTCGGAGGTGGAGCTCGGAGGTGGGCCTCGGAGGTTGGCTCCGGAGGTGGAGCTCGGAGGTGGAGCTCGAAGGTTGGCCCCCGAGGTAGACCTCGGAGGTGGAGCTCGGAGGTGAAGCTCGGAGGTAGGCCTCGGAGGTTGGCCCCGAAGGTTGGCTCCGAAGGCAGACCTTGGAGGTGGAGCTCGGAGGTGGGCCTCGGAGGTTGGCCCCTGAGGTGGACCTCGGAGGTGGAGTTCAGAGGTTGAGCTCGGAAGTGGGCCTCAGAGGCAGACCTCGGAGATGGAGCTCGAAGGTGGAGCTCGGAGGTGGGCCTCGGAGGTTAGCCCCGGAGGTTGGCTCCGGAGGCAGACCTCAGAGGTGGAGCTAGGAGATGGGCCTCGAAGGTTGGCCCCGGAGGCGGACCTCAGAGGTGGAGCTCGGAGGTAGGCCAGAGGAGGGCCTCGGAGGTGGACCTCAGAGCTGAGCTCGGAGGCGAACCTCAGAGGTGGAGCTCAGAGGTGGAGCTCGGAGGCGGGCCTCGGAGGTTGGCCTCGGAGGTCGGCCTCGGAGGTTGGCTCCAGAGGCGGACCTCGGAGGTAGACCTCGAAGGTGGAGCTTGGAGGTGGAGTGGGACGCCATCAGTTTCCTTTACTGTTAACTCTAACGACGCTGGATCAGCCACATCAGATACCCCCTCGCCCCTAAGACGAAGCGGGCCCACCTTTGCAAGGCGAAAGGGGTGTCACATCCTTAGTAGCTGATCCCCTTCCATTGCCAACTGCTCCTAGACACGTGTCTCCGGATGCGGCGATGACTTAACAACTGCTCCTATTTTGTTATCAGCTGAGCCCTGGCATGCCGTCAATGAACACAAGCCATCTTCCTTGGAACATCCCCATGATCTACAAACACAAGAAATCTTCTTTAGGTACATATGTAGCAACAGTGAGGCAAGGCAGCTTGCTGAAACATTCATTTGCAACTCATTCTATGACCTCAAGCCATCATCATTCGCTTTCTGCCCAAATCTACTACCTGTTGGACCGCTGCTCACAAGCCAATGGTCTGGAAAGGCCGTCGGGAATCTCTGGCCAGATGATGCAACCTCCATGAGTTGGCTCAATGAGCAACCCGCCAACTCAGTCATTTATGTGGCATCTGGAAGCATAGCTGTCTTAAACCATCAACAATTCCAAGAGCTCGCGCTTGGGCTCGAACTCTCCGGCCATTCATTCTTGTGGGTCGTAAGACCCAACCTCACAAATGGGATCGATGATACCTGGTTAGATGGGTTTCGAGATCGAGTTAAAGGGCGAGGAAAGTTGGTGGAGTGGTCTCCTCAACAGCAGGTACTGGCACATCCTTCTGTTGCTTGCTTCTTCTCTCATTGTGGTTGGAATTCGACATTGGAAGGGTTGAAGAATGGAGTTTCTTTCCTCTGCTGGCCTTGCTTTGTTGACCAGTTCCTCAACCAGACCTACATCTGTGACATCTGGAAGACTGGCTTGAGAATAGAACCTGATAACAAAGGGCTTGTCCCAAGGGAGCAGATCAAAGAGAAGGTCCGCCAATTATTTAGGGATGAGGAGATAAAGGAAAAAGCTCTAATGTGGAAGGATATTGCTGATAGGAGCATCAAGGAAGGAGGATCATCCAATAAGAATCTCAAGAGCTTTATTGATGCCCTGAAAGAATGACGATTTATTTTTGCTTGGCTGTTTGCTTCATAAACTTCAAATTTAAGGTGTGATATATGTGCTACCACTTCACATGCGGATAGGTTAATGAGATGAACTCAGTATATCTATTGCTATTCAAGTGCCATTTTCTTCTTGTTTTCTTGTGGTAGAATTTATTTTGCATGGGGTCTTTAAGCGATTGGTCCCAATCAAAGCTGATAGTGTTTATAAGGAAATAGAATTCTGCTTAGGGCGAGAATTAAACCACAATTGTTTGAGTTAAAATTTAGCTTGCCTTTATTGCTTCTACTCAAGAGTTTAAATACAGGAAATAAGATAACTACATCCAAGAAACTAACAACTCTAACAACTAATTACAAGAGTATAGCCAGATTATTCGAAACAAACAACAGACATAAATCACAAGTGATGGACCAAATCTAAAGCAAGCTGTTAACAATATGCATGTTCCACTTGTTCACGACCACCTCCATAATCAACACGTTCTTCACTTATGCCATGTCAGCTGCATTCTATTGCATAGCTTCCGTCAAGATCGGGCGCGTGAGGGAAGATAGAGAAGGAGAAGAATAGATGGATGTAGAAGAAAAAGATAATACCTTTATTTTGAGGTCTCAGTTCACCAATTACATTCGAAGATAGCCTTAAATAACCATCCATCTTGGATGATAAGACTTATCTGTACCAGCCTGTAACCAACTCCCTAACAAACTCCCTAAAATATGGAAGTCTATCCAAAAACCTAAGCCCAATCCCCTGGACCCAGTTCCATAACCTACAATTAGGTTACTAAACATTCTCTCAAAAAACTCCCTTCTAATCCATGCAAGAAAGCACTCAAACTCGAGCCCATGTACACCCATGACTCACATGCTCCTATTCTTGAGTTACAAGCCGATCCAAATGACTTACGAACCTGAGAACTTATGTAGCCTAAGCTCTTAAACCTGTGTAACTCTCCTGAACTTTGGATGTGCCACACCTTACCTTACAATCTCCACCTTGGTGCATCAAAGTTATAGTAAGCTCCACCTGGTCCATCAATCTCATCAGTGCTCCATATTTGAAGAAGCTATCCCGAGGTAGTACCTTAGTGAGTGCATCCGTTGTGTTATCTTTGGTAAATACTTTCACAAGCTTTAACTCACCATCCTCCATAAGCTCCCTGATCCTGTGGTATCTGATGTCAATATGTTTGGTCTTAGCATGATAGACTGGATTCTGGACCAAACATAAAGCACTCTGGCTATCAGAAAATACCCTGATCACCCCCTGTGCTATCCCCATCTCTAGTGCAAGACCTTTCAGCCACATAGCCTCCTTTGCAGCCTCTGAAATACCAATATACTCTGACTCTGTAGTAGACAAAGCCGTCATTGACTGCAGACTTGACCTCCATGATATTGGACCACCATTCAACATAAAGACATACCCTGTCATCGACCTCCTGGTGCCCAAATCACCTCCATAGTCAGCATCAACAAAATCTGTTATCCGATCCTGAGCCTCCATGGTCAGTCTAGTGACATCCTCCATGCTACTATACCCATAGCATATACCAACACTGACTATGCCAACAAGATATTTGAAGATCCCTTTCAGAGCTCTCCAATGTGCTTTACCCTGACTAGCCATGAATCTGCTAACTTGGCTAACAGCATATGCAAGGTCAGGCCTACAACACACCATAGCATACATGAGGCTGCCAACTCCTGAAGCATAATGTACTCTGGACATCTCCTCAGCCTTTATCTCAGAACTTGGTGACATAGTCTTGGAGAGCTTAATGTGACTGGCCAATGGTAATGCGACTGGCTTTGCACTATCCATACTATACCTCTCTAAGATTCTCCTGATATAAGTCCCCTGAGATAAATGAAGCAACCTCCTATGTCTGTTCCTGAAAATTTTTATCCCCAAAATCCGTGTAGCAGGACCTAAATCCTTCATTTCAAACTCAGCTGACAATGCTACCTTTAGATCCTCCACAATAGCTTTACTCTTGCATGCAATTAGCATACCATCCACATACAAAAGCAAGTATAATCTGAAATTATCTTCTAAAATCTTAAAATAAATACAGGGATCATACTCACATCTAGACATGCCAATGCTCCTCACAAAGGTATCAAACCACAGATACCACTGACGCAGTGACTGTTTCAAACCATATAAGGATCTCTGCAAATAACATACCTTTCTTTCTGACCCAGGTTCTATGAACCCCTTTGGCTGCTCCATATAAATCTCCTCCAAATCCCCATGAAGGAAGGCCGTCCTGACATCCATCTGCTCCAGCTCCAAATTTTACACTGCTACAAAGCTCAGCAACATTCTGATAGATGTGTGTCACACCACTAGAGAGAATACCTCATTATAGTCAATGCCTTCTTTCTAAGAAAATCCTTTGGCCACTAACCTGGCCTTATACCTGATCTTTTTCTTCTCTGTGGCTCCTTCTTTGCACTAAAATACCCATTTACAACCAATGGGCTTCTTTCCATTTGGCAGTGACACCAACCGCCAAGTCTGATTCTTCTGTAGGGAGTGCATCTCTTCTGCCATTGCCTGGACCCACCTATATCTCTCATGACTTTTCATTGCCTCTTGGTAGGTAACTGGTCCTCCACTGGCATCCACCAATGCATATGACATGGTCTCACCAAACCTATATCGCTCCGATTGCCGAATGACCCTCTTTGGCTTATGTAGTGCGATGACGATTCCTATCCCAGGATGTGACTCCTTCCTCTGCTCATCTCTGCCGTGAGCATGCATCTGGCTGGTCCCCACATGTGAAGACATATCTGGAGTATGCTCCACCTAAATCTCATGTCCTCTTGGCGATCCTATAAAAGGTAAAATATCATAAGAGGTTAGTTGCTCAGCTGCGCCTTGCTAAGCCTTATGCTGCCCACCCGCGTCCGACTGGGCCTCCGGCTGAACCTCTACCACCTCCTGCTTCTTGAGGACTAAGCTCTCATCAAAAACCACATCCCTGCTGATCGTGGCCTTCTGCTCCAAGGGATCTCATAGCCTGTATCCCTTGACTCCTTGCAGATATCCAATGAACACCATTTTTCGGGCTTTGGCGTCCAACTTGGTCCACTGACTGGCATCCATATGTACAAATGATTTACATCCAAAAACTCTGATATGGCTAAGCTCCACCTGTCTACTAGACCATACATCCTCTAGTAACCTTCCATCAAGCTTGAAATGAGGAGACCTGTTCACTAAGTAGGTTGTTGTGTCAACTATGTCCACCCAAAATATTTTAGGTAATCCTACTTGCAATCTCATGCATCTAGCTTTCTCTATGAGAGTTT
This sequence comes from Calamus simplicifolius, assembly GCA_900491605.1. Classification (NCBI taxonomy): domain Eukaryota; kingdom Viridiplantae; phylum Streptophyta; class Magnoliopsida; order Arecales; family Arecaceae; genus Calamus; species Calamus simplicifolius. Next base: position 933,415 of record UESW01003886.1, on the reverse strand, counting down.
GGTTCATTCTCTCAACCACTCCATTTTGCTGAGGAATTCTAACCATGAAAATTGCCTATTGATGCCTTCGTCTGTGCAAAATTTCAGAAACTCCTTACTTGTGAATTCTCCATCGTTATCAGACCACACCACCTTTACATATCTCCCTGTCTCCTACAAGAAATATACCCAGACCTTCCTTAAAAATCATCAATCAGAGTCATGAAATATCTGGCTCCATACCTACTCGAAACTGGAGCTGGACCCCAAACATCACTGTGAACTAGCTCCAAGGGACCTGTACTGTGCGCTGAACTGGTAAAAAATTTACCTTGTGTTGCTTGCCCATCTGACATGGCTCACAGACCTCTGCAACACCCTCATCCAAAGCTGGAATCCTTCTGTCCTTCATCAGCACCCTTATGCCCGCTCTCCTATGTGACCAAGACGATAGTGCCACATGCGGTACATATCCTGCTAACTGTGCACTGCTGCTGCTGTCTCAGACCCTCCACACATCACAGACCCAACCAGCTGATACAAATTATTTTTTAGCCTCTTCCCCTCATCATAACCATGGCACATTTCATGACGTTGAGTATACCATTCCCGGAACGACAACTGAAACCAAATCCATATCTCTCCAGGTACCCCAAGGACACTAGCTAGGTTCTTCTTCAAGTTAGGAACATGCTTCACATGAGTAAGAGTTCTCACAACCCCATCAAACATTTGATCCTAATTGTGCCAACTCCTGCCACCCTGCAAGAATGGTTATCCCCTAATGTTACATTCCCCACATCGATTTAGTATAATCTGCAAACCAGGACCGATGCGGTGTATAATAATGTGAGCATGCTGAATCAAGTAACCAACTGTCTGCTGTACTTCTGTATGCATCTGAAACCACCAAGAGGTCCTCCTCCACCCCTATATCTTCAATAGTACTGACAGATTCCTTCTCTTTCTTCTCTTCTTGAGGTTTCTTCTAAAGAGGACAATTCTCTTTATGTGTCCAACCCCATTACACTTGTAACACCTGAACTTGTCTTTGCCTTTCTTTGATTTGGACCTGGATCGGCCCCTATGCTTGCTGACCTTCTTGCCTCTGCTGGTTCTCTCTCCTACCGTGAGGCCCTCCTAAGGTACACCTTCCCCTATTATCTTTCCCTGCTGTTCATTGGATCTCAACACAGACACACTATCTTCATAAAGCAGTGTAGTAATAAGAGGATCATAAGACATGGGCAATGAATATAACAAGAGAAGAGATTTATCTTCTTCCTCCATCTTAACACCAAGAGTTATTAAATCATAGCATATCCTATCATACTTCTGAATATGAAGAACAATATCCCCGCCTTCCTGCATTCGAAGACTATATAATTATTTTTTTAACATAAGTTTATTGCACATATTTTTGCCCATGTAAAGGAATGCAACTTGACCCAAAGACCCTTTGGTTTCTTTCCATCTAGGACACTATACAAAACTGAATCAGCAAGACACCCTTTGATCGCTGCACATGCCCTCTTCTAAAGAGACAACCAATCCCCTTCTGACACCTCCTCAGGCTTTGATTCCAAAGCAACATTAAGAAAATTTTGCACTAGTAAATCCTCAACCCTCACCTTCCACATGGAGAAACTCCCTTTTTCATTGAATTTTTAAAACTCAACTTGCTTCCACTACTCATTGTTGATCAGGCCACAAACAGTAATTACAGAGATGAATTAAGAAAAATACCTAGAGGTGAAATCCTGATTGAAATCCTCTCCTGCAGCCCCTTTCAAGAAGTTGACTCCACGTTAAACGGCTCCCTCAACGTACCAAGGCTTCCGTAAAGAGAGACTCACCATTGATCGTGAAACTTTGACCTGAAATTAATGCTGGAATGGAACACCCACTTCCTTGTGTCTTAATGCTGGAATGCCTCCTCAAACAGTGCGTCGTCCATGGAATTAATGTCGGAATGCCTGGAATGCCTCTTCTTGGAGAAATCATGGGCGTCTCCTCAGATTTCGTCAGGACGTCTTCTTGGAAGAAATCGTCCTTCATGGATCCAACGTCACAAGGCTTCCTTAAGTCTCCACGAACTCGTCCCGTGGGTGAATTCCTTCACAAAACCACTCCATCCTTTTGATCTCGTATGGTGAAGCTCTGATACCACTTGTTGCGCAGCTTTCGCCGAGATCAGGCACATGAGAGAAGATAGAGAAGAAGAAGAATAGATGGATATAGAAGAAAAAGAGAATGCCTTTATTTTTAAGGTCTCAGTTCATCGATTACATTCAGAAAGAGCCTTAAATAACCATCCATCTTGGATAATAAGACTTATCCGCACCAGCCTGTAACCAACTCCATAACAAACTTCCTAAAATATGAAAGTCTATCCAGAAACCTGAGCCCAATCGCCCTAGACCCAGTTCCATAACCTACAATTAGGTTATTAAACATTCTTTCAAAAAACTTCCTTCTAAGCCATGCAAGAAAGCACTCAAACCCAAGCCCATGTACACCCATGACTCACATGCTCTCTATTCTTGGGTCACAAGCTGATCCAAATGACTTAGGAACATGAGAACTTATGTAGCCTAAGCTCTCAAACCCGTGTAACTCTCTTGAACTTTGGATGTGCCACACCTTATGTTGAGAAATTTGGGAGATTGTATTTACCCCAACTTTATTGATTTGATGATTTCCAAAAGCCATGAGTATTTAAAGGAAATAATGAGTTTATTTATCAAAAACCTTGAGCTTATTCAAAATGAAAGCAATGGACTCTCAATGTTTAAATTCACTGAGTTTTGAATCAATTTGAAAAAGAAGTTTCAAGCTCAATATTTAAGATTTCAAAAAGGAATTTTTACATGTTATTTCAATCAATGATTTCTTGAAACATGTCTTGAATTCATGCTTAATGTCATATTTATTGTATTCAAGTCAAATTTTATTTAAAATTATTCTGGGACGAATTTCAAAGTCAATCAGAAAAATTTCTGATTTTTGATACGTTCCGGAGCCGACTCTAGAGTTTCAGAGTCGACTCCAGTAAGTAACAGAAATTTCTGATGTTCTCGAGTCGACCCTTGGTTTCAAGAGTCGACCCCTGACTCTGTGCGAGCCGACTCCTGACTGTGCGAGCCGACTCCGCTCAAACAACAGAAAGTATTTTTTGAGCACTTCTCGAGTCGACTCCCCATTTTCTTCGAGTCGACCCCCGACTTCAGGAGTCGACACTTTGGTTTTCGCGAGTCGACCCTAACGTTTAAAATGTTTCTATTTTTAGTAATCGACTTCGAGCCGACTCCCACAAAGCTCGAGTCGACTCCGCGAAATCTGGGCGCGATTTTTACGATGACACATCAGCCCAACGGTAAGATTTTGATTAACGGCTATTTTTCTTGTTTCTAACGGATATATTTTTGCAGAATCTATAAATAGAGGAGCTCTTTTCAAATCAAAAAGAAGAAAAAGAAAAAAGAGAGAAAATCTTTCAAAAAGAGGGAAAAACAGAGCTTCATTGGAAAAATCATTTGAGTCAAGAAAAGAGATTCAAAAGGAGTGAAATCAAAGAGAGAGATTCGTGTGCTCCAGAGCAACAATCAACAAAAAGTTCAAGAGGAGATCCCAAAGCAACCAAGAGCAAATCAAGATCTTCCAACCTAGAAGAAAAAGAAGAAAGCTTCAACCAACTCCAAAGCCCAAAGCTAGGAGAATCTTGCTGAGGCCTGATTCACACTTCAAAGGAGTTGGAGAAGAGAAGCAAAGAAGCCAAGCCTGCATTCAAGCTTATTTAATCAGGCTTTTCTAAACCTAAGCTTTATTTTGATTATTCTGCTCAGAGGAGCTTTTGTATTTAAACTCTTATTTTTGTGTACTGATTCAATCAGTGGATTGAATCAGTGGAGGTTGTTATACCTCGTTGTAAGCTTGGGATGCTTGTGTTGGGTTCGTTGTGAGCCCGTTAAAAACAACGTGTTGGGTTTTGTGCTGGTAAGCCCGTGTAAAACCGGCTGGGTTCGTTGTGATCCCGGAAAAACAACAAGTTTGAGTTGTGAGCTTGTAAAACAACTCGGCTGTAATCTAGGGAGATTATAGTGTGGACCCAAGTGAATCTTGGGAGTGGACGTAGGTGTTGGTTGCACCGAACCACTATAAAATCTTGTGTTTGCCGTGCTCATTTTCTCTCACTCTATCTCTCTTATTTTGTTTGTGCATTGCTTATAAGTTAATTTCTCTCACTTGCACATCTTGAGTTAATCTTTAAAACATTTAAAAAGTCTTAAATTTTTAAGAACCCAATTCACCCCCCCCCCTCTTGGGTTGCCATCTGGGCCAACAATTGGTATCAGAGCAAGTGCTCATTTAGAATTTGATCTCACGATCAAGGGCTAAAGATCCTTATGGCAACACAAAGTGGTTCATGTTTTGCTGAAGGTCATTCTACGAATAGACCTCCTTTATTTAATGGAACCAACTATTCATTGGAAAGCTAGAATGAGAATATTCATTCAAGCTTCTGACTATGAATTGTGGGGAGTAATAATAAATGGACCTAGTACACCCACACACGTTAGTTGATGGCACTATTGTTCCTAAGCCCGAAAGGGATTGGAATGATAATGATAGGAGAATGGCACAACTAAATGCTAAAGCCATTAACATTTTATATTGTTCCTTAGACTCTAATGAATTCAACCGAATCTCAACATGTAATTCCGCAAAAGAAATTTGGGATAGGTTGGAAATAACATGAAGGAACAAACCAAGTAAAAGAATCAAAGATAAATATTTTGGTTCATAAATATGAATTATTTAATGGAACAAAATGAAACCATCACATGCATGTTCACTAGATTCACTGATATTGTGAATGGTTTAAAAGTCTTGGAAAAGTTATACTAACTCTGAGNGTGCGCGTGCGCGAGGGTGATGCGCATCACCCTCAAGCTCTCCACTATGGTGAGCCTAAGGAACTTAAGCTTCAAGGAAGTGGTTTCCATATAAGTGAACCTTCCTTTCTTGTTTTTTCGATATGGGACTAAATGTCCCCGCAATTTCTCATTCACACACATAAGGCGGTAATGGGCTTTCAAGGCCCATTAGGGTATTTAGGTCTATTTTGGCCCATTACCAACAATCCCCCACATGAATGGAAATTGGACTTAGATCAAAGATCATCAAAGATCAGCAAAGGCAAACCCCCACATAAAAGGATTTTAATGCAAATGAATATGCAGACACACTAAAGAGAGTATAATGGGATGAAGTTGTATCGGGATAGGTAGCTTGTGGCTTTGAACCTTCCTTAGTGAGTTGTTATCGAGTTTACTTGCTAAAAGGTGAACGATGTCTTGAACCTTTCAGCGTTTTGTGTAAACTAAGACAATAACAATCACGCAACTTCTTCCCGAGCATTCTTTTGGTTCTCATGGTTGTGTTCATTTTGGCCCCGAACAACTCCTGGTCTCATGAGTGCTTCAGAGAATTAAACCTTAAAATTCTCATAGAATTGGCCCAGTTCACACTCACATAGGTGATTCTTATTAAGAGTATCCTGCTATACCCCACATGATGTTCATGTCATAAGAATCATTAAAAGCAATGCTTATCCTAGTACCTTTAGCAGGTAGCACCAATTATCATAGGAATGAGTAGGATTGTACATCCTTAGTGCTATCAAGTCTCTTCATAATTTAGTTGTCCCTTTTGAACCTAGATCTTGGGATCTCCAGTCAGCTAGGTTGGGTATCCACTATGAAGATTTTTTAGTTATAGGTTTTAAACCCATTCCCCTCGATAAACAGTTTACTTGATCTCTTGGTAACCCCTTTGTTAATGGATCCGCTAGGTTTTTCTTTGACTGAACATAGTCAATAGAAATTACACCAATTTCAAGTAACTGCTTAATGGTATTATGTCTGCGACGTATATGTCTAGACTTACCATTATACATCTTATTCTGTGCTCTGCATATTGCCGATTGACTATCACAATGTATGCATATTGCAGACACAGGCTTTGGCCAACATGGAATATCTTCTAAAAGGTTTCGAAGCCATTCTGCTTCTTCAGCTGCCTTTTCTAAGGCAATAAACTCAGATTCCATAGTGGATCGAGCTATACATGTTTGCTTAGAAGATTTCCATGACACAGCACCTCCTCCTAAGGTGAATACATATCCACTTGTGGATTTTGTATCTTCTGTGTTAGATATCCAATTTGCATCACTGTATCCTTCTAATACAGCTGGATATCTTGAATAATGTAATCCATAACTTAGGGTATATCGCAGATATCTTAATACCCTTATTAGAGCTGTCCAATGATTTGGACCTGGATTACTTGTAAATCTACTCAACTTATTGACAGCATATGCTATGTCAGGACGAGTACAATTCATGACATACATTAAACTGCCAATTATACGTGAGTATTCCAATTGAGATATGGGTTCTCCAGTATACTTAGCCAAATGTAGATTAACATCTACAGGTGTTTTCACCGGGCTAGTATCATACTTTTTATACTTATTTAATATTTTCTCAATATAATGAGATTGAGATAATATTATTTCCTCAGATGTTCTAGTGATTCGAATCCCTAGTATAACATCTGCAACACCCATATTTTTCATATCAAAATGTTTGATCAACATTTTCTTGTCTGTTTAATCATTTCAGTATTACTACCAATGATTAACAGGTCATCTACATATAAGCAGATTATCACATACCCTTCAGATAGGGATTTGGCATATATGCATTTGTCACATTCATTTATTTTGAATCCATTTGATAACATTACATTATCAAATTTTATATGCCATTGCTTAGGTGCTTGCTTTAATCCATATAAGGATTTAACAAGTCTACACACCTTCTTTTCTTGTCCTGGAACAATAAATCCCTCAGGTTGTTCCATGTATATTTCTTCATCTAATTCACCATTCAGAAAAGCAGTTTTAACATCCATTTGATGAATTTCAAGATTGTTAATGGCTGCAAAAGCGATTAACATTCTTAGATGTTATTCTACTTACTGGTGAATAGGTATCAAAGAAGTCTATACCTTCTTTTTGTTTGAAGCCCTTAGCCACTAATCTGGCTTTATACTTGTCAATTGATCCATCAGCTTTTAGCTTTTTCTTAAATATCCACTTGCACCCTAAAGGTTTCATACCAGATGGTAGGTCTACCAACTCCCAGGTATGATTATGCATGATGGACTCAATTTCATTATTGACAGCTTCTTTCCAAAAGGGTGCTTCTGGATTAGACATTGCCTCTTTGAATGTCTGAGGTTCATCTTGTAACATATAAGTTACATAATCAGGACCAAAAGACTTTGCAATTCTTGGTCTCTTACTGCGTCTGGGTTCATCTTCAGGATATTCTTCCTGATGACTACTACTAGCAGTATATCATAAGTTCTTTTATTTGAACTTATTTCTAATTTCCTTTTGCTTGGAAATATATCTTCAAAGAATGTTGCATTCCTTGATTCCATGATTGTATTTATCTGTATATCAGATATATCTGATTTATGTACAAGAAAGCGATATGCACTACTATTATGTGCATAGCCGATAAATATACAATCAACAGTTTTAGGTCCTATTTTGACCTTTTTGGGGTCCGGAATAGCTACTTTAGCTAGACACCCCCACACTCTTAAGTAATTGTAAGAAGGCTTCTTTCCTTTCCATAACTCATATGGAGTAACTTCCTTCTTCTTAAGAGGTATCTTATTAAGAATATGATTTGCTGAGAGAATTGCTTCTCCCCATAAATTCTGTGGTGTACCAGAATTTATTAACATAGCATTCATCATTTCTTTTAATGTGCGGTTTTTACGTTCCGCAATTCCATTAGATTGAGGTGAATAAGGAGCAGTAGTTTGATGAATAATGCCATGCTCCTGACAGAATTCGTCAAAAGGTGCATCATATTCACCACCTCTATCACTCCTTATGGCCTTAATCTTTTTGCCAAGTTGATTTTCAACTTCATTCTTATAACATTTAAACATTTCTAAAGCCTCATCTTTAGACTTTAGTAGATACACATAGCAGTATCTTGTTGAATCATCTATAAATGTTATAAAATACTTTTTACCTCCTCTAGTTTGAATTGACTTTAAGTCACATAGATCACTGTGAATTAAGTCAAGAGGTTCAGTATTTCTTTCAACTGATGGAAATGGTGTTTTTGCTAACTTAGCTTCAACACACACTTCACACTTGTAATGTGGATCGATTTCATGATTAGGTAATAATTTAATTTCATTAATTTTCGTAATGAATTAAAATTTACATGTCCTAATCTATCATGCCATAGACAAGAAGAGTCAACCATATAAGCAGAAGAAGAGCTTTATTCATTTCAAGGTTTCTGTGTACAGTCATTACATTGACCTTGAATAAACCATTATTCAAGTAACCCCTTCCTATAAATATACCCCCCTTTGTGAGTACAAATTTATCAGACTCAAAACCATCCTAAAGCCATGTTTGCTTAGGAGGGAGCCTGATATAAGATTCTTCCGGATGTCAGGGACATGTAGCACATCATTCAGTAGAAGCTCCTTGCCAGATGTCATTTTCATAACAATGCGGCCAATTCCTTCTATCTTGGATGTAGCGGAGTTACCCATGAACAGATTTCTGCCATTGATAGGAGTATATGATGAGAACATACTCTTATCAGAGCAGACATGTCTGGTAGCTCCAGTGTCTATGTACCACTCATTTGCTTTGTCAACCATGTTTGCTTCAAATACAACTGCTGACAGCATCATCTCGGATATCTCTTTGGATAGGGATTCAGTCATGTTGACCTCTTTCTTTTCTTTATCCTTGAAACGGCAGTCCTTGGATTTGTGTCCTTGCTTACCACAAACAAAGCACTTTCCCTTGAATTTATATTTCTTTGGATTGCCCTTCTTCTGTTTAAAGCCTTCGCCTGGAAACTTGCGTTTCTTCTTCCCTTCTATGAGGTTGGCCCTTGGCTCAGCAGGTTGTCCTCCTGCCTTCTTTTCTTGGCTCTTATTGTCCTCCTCGATCCTTAGGCGGACAATTAGGTCTTCAAGTCCCATCTCCTTCCGCTTGTGCTTCAGGTAGTTCTTGAAGTCCTTCCATAATGGTGGTAGCTTCTCTATGATAGCTGCTACCTGAAATGACTCGCTAAGAGACATTCTCTCTGCATGTATCTCATGCAGGATGATCTGGAGCTCTTGGACTTGCTCCATAACTGTTTTGTGGTCGACCATTTTGTAGTCTAGGAACCTTCCAACCACAAATTTCTTGTGTCCAGCATCCTCTATTTTGTACTTTTTATCTAGGGATGCCCATAACTCCTTGGCAGTAGCAATACTACTGTACACATTGTACAGGGTATTGTCCAGACCATTGAGTATATAATTCTTGCAAAGGAAGTCTGAGTGCTTCCATGCCTCCACCGCAGCAATGACTTGCTTGTCGGTCTCCCCTTCCTTCAGGACAGGCGGATCTTCATTCAATACTCTGACTAGATTCAGAGTTGTGAGGTAGAACAGCATCTTCTGTTGCCACCTCTTGAAGTCAGTGCCGGTAAACTTCTCCGGCTTCTCGGCTTGAACGGATGTATGCATGGTAGCCATCTGCAGCAGCACTTCTGGAGGACGGAAATTGTCTTAAGATTGTTGGTGGGTATGTCTGCAGATGGTGGCTACCTACTTGAATCAGACTGAGGCTAGAGTTATACTCTATGTCCTTAAGACAATTTCGTCCCGCAATGGTGCTCACGGTCAGTATGACGATTGTCTCCCAGGATACAACAGTCTCCTTTTGATGAAAGCAGCACTACAATTCACCAAAATAATCGAACCAAGAATGCAACTCTCTTTTCAATGCACTATTGCTATACTATCCTTAGGAAAGTATGCAAATGCCTAAGAGAGAAGAAAACAAGAATTGATTCAAATTGAACTCAATTCGGAATGGCTTGGGATGAATGAAATGCTTAGGTCTAGGGTCCTATTTATAGGTTTTTAGATGCCCTTTGGAAGCAACCTTATGCCTCTTGGAAGCAACCTTATAACCCTTGGAAGCAACCTTACGAATTAAATTAATTCGAATTCTTTTGATCAAAGGATGTTTGATAAGCCCATTCACTTCGTGATTTTCAGATCATGTTATCAGATAAGCCTTTTCAAGGCTGTGATCTGAAGATCTGAAGATCAGATAAGCCCTTTCATAATTGTGATCTGATGATCACGTTATCAGATAAGTCTTTTCACAATTGTGATCTGATAATCACGTTATCAGATAAGTCTTTTGACATGACTTATCTACAACCGTTTGATTGAAGGGATGCCTTATCATCAACGGTTCGATTGACTTATCATTTGATCGAAGGGACACCTTATCAACGGTCCTGATGGTCAACCGTTGACCGGTCAACCATTGACTGGTCAACCTTAACCAGTTGACTGGTCAACCTTCCAACGGTCAAATCATCAACGGTCATGATCAATCCTGATCAGCGATCACCAATGGTTGTGATCAATCCAAGTCATCGTTTGATCTCAGCCCCTACAAAGCGTCCATTGCGCCTACAAAGCGCCTACAAAGCGCCCATTGCGCCCTTCGCACACGCGAGTGCGCGTGCGCGTGCGAGTGCGCGTGCGCGTGCGCGAGGGTGATGCTTCGCATCACCCTCAAGCTCTCCTTCTATGGTGAGCCGAAGGAACACAAGCTTAAGGAGGAGGTTTCCATATAAGTGAACCTTCCTTCCTTGTTCTTTTCGATGTGGGACTAAATGTCCCCGCAATTTCTCATTCACATACATAAGGGGTTAATGGGCTTTCAAGGCCCATTAGGGTTTTCATGACCTATTTTGGCCCATTACCCAACACTTCTGTCAACACAAATGTTATAGCTGCATGATTAATGACTTGAGTTGACATTTAGTTTCTTCAGGTCCATCTATTTTAAGATTGGTTGGTCTGTCATTTCATAATTAATCCTTTATGTTTGGCCCTACATCAGCGGGGACCAATATGTACCCGCTTCTACCCTTCCATGCATGACTCGTCTCATGACCCTCCATTGCCCCTCATTCCTTTTCCCTCACAGCTTAATGCTTTCTCAACCTTCAGGTTGCACCGTCTGGCTCGCCTAAGCTTGATCTCATTCATCCAGCAATCTCAGGTTCCATGTGTTGGACCCATAGCGCCCAATTTAATCCGTATACAAGTAAATACTAGTAGACCGCAGCGAAATAATAAATAAAATGCGCAAATCATACAATCACAAAAACACCAAGATTTACGTGAAAAATCCCTCTAAGATAAAGAAAAAAAAATCACGGGCAAGCCAGAGAAGAAGATCCACTATAAAATAATAAATATCCAAATCTCAAAGTCCCTTGCCTGGACTTGAGAAACAATCACAAGAGAATAATAGGGATATAAGAATTACATCACAAAAAATATGGTCTCATGCATTACCTCCTTATTTTTTTTCTTCTCTTCTTCTTCTCTTGTTTTCTTCTGCAGCACCTTCACGTGATTCCTGGAGTAGAAGTCCTCCTACATAATCAAGCACCAAGCAGCAGCCCTTCCTTCTCTTCATCTAGCAATCCATGCTCTCAGAAAAAAGAGAAATACCCACTACCTGCTCCACCTCTTTTTTTTTAGATTTTTTTACTCGACGGCTGCTCCCTGAAAAAGAGAAAACCAAAGAAAGAAGACGGTTGCTCTCTCACGCTCACCCTCATGCTGCCGTGCCTCAAGATAGTAAGAGAGAGTGAGGCGCTCCCTATTCAGCCCTAATGGGCTGAATAAATTGGGCTATGGGCCCAACAACCTCCCCCTTCGGCCCATAAGAGAGGCTGTCTCATGCTTCCTTAGTGTGAAAACATGCCGACCAACTGTCAACAATCTCTTGCCTCTCTTTTGACAAGATCTTTGTCAACATATCTGCCCTATTTTCATCTGTGTGAATTTTCTGAAGCTGCAACTGCTTCTCTTCAAATACATTTCGAATCCAATGGTATCTGACATCTATATGCTTTAACTTGGAATGAAAAGTTAGGTTCTTGCACAAGTCGATGGCGCTCTGGTTGTCACAATGTACCACATAATTTTTCTGTTTCAGCCCCAATTCATGTAAGAATTCTTTCATCCACAGCATCTCCTTACAGACATCGGTAGTAGTAATATATTCTGCCTCTGTAGTGGAGAGAGCTACACACCTTTGCAGTCTAGATTGCCATGACACAGCTCCCCCTACAAAAGTAAGCATGAAACCTGATGTGGACTTCCTTGTATCAATATCTCTCACCATATCTGCATCTGTGCAACTAATCAGCACATGTGAATCACCCCCAAAGCTTAAACAAACTTTGAAACTTTCCCTCTGAAATATCTGAAGATCCACTTCACTATTGCCTAATGCTCTTTCCCTGGATTTGCAAGAAATTTGCTAGCAACACCCACTGCATATGCGATATTTGGCCTCATACATACCATCACGTATATCAAACTTTCGACTACTGAAGCGTAAGGAACCATCTTCATTTTCTCCTTCTCCTCATCACTTGAAGGACTCTGCTCTGAGCACAACCTGAAGTGACCTACAAGAGAAGAAACAACCAGTTTTGCATTGCTCATACTAAACCTATCCATTACCTTCTCAATGTACTTTTCCTGTGACAACCATATTTTCTTGGTTCTATCACGAAAATCTGCATGCCCAGTATTTGCTTTGCTGGTCCCATATCCTTCATTGCAATTGAATTGCTCAGCTCCTTCTTCAACCTATCAATCATAGACATATCTTTTCCAAAAATAAGCATGTCATCAATATAAAGTAGGAGTATGACAAAATCCTTACTAAACCATTTGATATACACACAATAATCTGAAGCCATTCTTTTGTATCCATTTCAGCCATAAATGAATCAATTTCTTGTACCACTGCCTTGGAGCTTGCTTCAGCCCATACAAGCTTTTTTTCAATCTACAAACAAGATTTATTTACCTTTGACTTTGAAACCTTCTGGTTGCTCCATATAGATTTTCTCCTCCAAATCATCACGAAGAAAAGCTGTCTTCATATTTAATTGCTCAACCTCCAAGTCTAGACTAGCAGCAATACCTAGAGCAACACGAATTGAAGACATTTTAACAACAGGAGAAAAGTCTCTTCAAAGTCAATACCTTTCTTTTGACCAAAGCCTTTCACAACCAATCTGGCCTTGTACTTTGGTTGAGAATACTGTTGTTGAGTCTTTAACCTGAAAACCCACTTGTTCTTTAAAGCCTTCCTTCCTTTTGGTAGTTCCACTAAATCATATGTGTGGTTCTTCTATAAGGCATCCATTTCTTCATGCATACCTACTAACCACTCCTTTTTCTGCTCACTTTCAACTGCCTCCTGGTAACATTCAGGATCTCCTGCATCAGTAAGCATTATATATTCATATGTAGAATACCTTTTGGAAGGTTGACGTTGTCTGATAGATTTTCTCAGCTGAGGCTCTATAGAAGGTTGCTCCTGATCTCCTTCCTGTTCAACATGTCCTGCACTATTTTTTTACACATCTCCCCCATCACCCTGACATACTAGAGGAGTAATTGGATCACAATCGTCAATCCTCCTGCAGAAAACTTGACTGGCACCTCCTTCTTGAAGTCTTGAAGGGTTTGATCTTCAAAAATTACCACATCTCTATTTCTAAACACCTTCTGCCTTTCTAGATCCCAAAGTCTATAACCAAAGTCATCATGTGAGTAACCAAGCAAAGCACATTCTTTTGTCTGACCATCCAGCTTGAACCTCTCAATATCTGGAACATGTGCAAATGCACGGCAACCAAACACTCTCAAGTGCTTGTAAGAGACATCTTTCCCTGACCATACATGCTCTGCAACATCATCATCTAGAGTTATACATGGTGAAAAGTTTATTATATCAACGGTTGTCTTCAATGCCTCATCCCAAAATCTTTTAGGTAACTTGGACTGTGAAAACATACATCTGATATTTTTCATGATGGTGCGATTCATTCTCTCTGCAATTGCATTATATTGAGGAATACCATGTACAGTCATCTCATGCTAAATGCCATGTGACCTACAATAATTATCAAATAACCATGTGTACTCACTTCCATTATCTGACCTTATGCATTTCAATTTCTTTTCTGTCTCTCTTTCAACTCTGGCATGAAACTCTTTGAAGACATTAATAACCTGATCTTTGGTCTTCAAACCATAGACCCAAACTTTTCTGAAAAAAATCATCTATAAAAGTGACAAAATAAAGTGCACAACTAATACCTGGAACATTAACAGATCCATCAGGAGTTTTTGTTCGCAGAGGACCACAAACATCTGTATAGATACGATCCAAGACATGCATTTTTTAGATAAAGCAGGACTAGCAAAAGAAACTCTATGTTGCTTGCCAACCAAACAATCAACACATGGGTTCACACTTAGGAAGCATGCAAGAGATATACCGACAGTTGGTCGGTATATTTTTACACTAAGGAAGCATGAGATAGCCTTCCTTATGGGCTGAAGGGGGAGGTTGTTGGGCCCATAGCCCAATTTAAAGGGCTGAATAGGGAGCGCCTCACTCTCTCTTACTATCTTGAGGCACAGCACCGTGACGGTGAGCATGAGAGAGAGCAGCTGCCTTCTTTCTTTGGTTTTCTCTTTTTCAGGGAGCAGCCATCGGGTAAAAAAAATTCTAGGAAAAGGAGGTGGAGCAGGTAGCGGGTATTTCTCTTTTTTGTAGGAGCGTGGATTGCTAGGGGAAGAGAAGGAAGGGCTGCTGCTTGGTGCTTGACTACGTGGGAGGACTTCTACTCCATAAATTACGTGAAGGTACTGCAGAAGAAAAATAAGCGAAGAAGAAGAAGAAGAGGAGAAGAAAAGAAAATAAGGAGGTAATGCAGGAGACCATATTTTTTGGTGATATAATCCTTATATCCCTATTATTCTCTTGTGATTGTTTCTTAAGTCCAAGCAAGGGACTTTGAGATTTGGATATTTATTATTTTATAGTGGATCTTCTTCTCTGGCTTGCCTATGATTTTTTTCCTTTATCTTGGAGGGATTTTTCATGTAAATCTTAGTATTTCTGTGATTATGTGGTTTGTGCATTTTATTTATTATTTCGCTCAATATTACGATCTGCTAGTATTTGCTCGTATACGGATTCTTTCCCATCAACTGGTATCAGAGGAGAGCCTGTGAATTTTTGTGTGTGAGCATGGAGGCCGGTAATGTTTCCTGTATGATCAGTCTGAATGAAAATAATTGGATGATATGAAAACCGAGGATGGAGGACCTCTTGTATTGCAAGGATCTATATGAACCTTTGGAAGGGGTCAAAGCAAAGCCCATGACAATGATAGATGATGCTTGGATCATGTAAGATCAGAAAGCAATCAGTTTTATTATTCGGCAGTGGTTGGATGATAGTGTCTTTCACCATGTTTCTACTGAGACTTCTACAAACTCTCTTTAAAAAAAGTTAGAAAGTCTCTATGAGAGAAAAACAGCCGGCAACATGGCTTTCTTGATCAGAAAACTAGTGAATCTAAAATATAAAGAGGGTACTTCTATTGCTGAGCATTTGAATGAAATGTATAGTATTCATAACCAGTTATCCTCTATAAAATGTCTCTTGATGATGAGTTGCAAGCATTGTAACTTCTCAGTTCATTACTAGAAAGTTAGAAGACACTGGTGGTTTCTCTCAGTAATTCTGCACTAGACGGTGTTGTCACCATGAGTTAAGTAACATGTAGTTTGTTGAATGAGGAGTTGAGGAGGAAGAATTCAGCAACTTCTTAGATTGATTTACATGCACTTATCTCAGAGAATAGAGGATGGTCAAAGTCTGGAAATAGAGACAATTCATACAAGGGTAGAAGCAAATCAAGGTCAAGAAAAGATATTATTTGCTATAACTATGGTGTGAAAGGGCACTACAAGAATCAATGTAAGAAGCCTAAGAAGAGTAAGAAAAAGAAAAAAGAAGTGGAGGATACATAGTCAAAGGAGAATATCACAGCTACAGTGCAAAGTGATAATTATTTGATTTTGTCTACTTCTGATGGTATCTTCTCATGTGAGCGTCAGAATCATGAGTGGATGATTGACACAGATGCTTCTTATCATGCTACACCACGGAGAAAGTTTTTTTCTACCTATAGGACTGAAAATTTTAGTATTGTTAAGATCAAAAATCAAGACACAGCAGACATCATTGGCATGGGTGACATCCACATGAAGACCAATCTTGGTTGTAAGTTGGTGCTCAAGGATGTAAGGCATGTGGCTGACTTGAGGCTAAATTTAATTTCAGTTGGAAGACTTGATGATGAAGACTTTAATAGCAGATTTCATAAAGAGCAATGGAAGCTCAGTAAAGGTTCACTTGTTATAGCCAGTGGGAAGAAATGTCACACTTTGTACAGGTTGCAGACTAAAGCTATGGTGAATAGTTGAATGCTACAGAGAAAGACTTCAGCATGGAGTTGTGGCATAAACTACTGGGACACATGAGTGAGAAGGGGCTACAAGTTCTTTCCAAGAAAGACATTCTAACAGACTTCAAAGGGATACATCTGAACCTATGTGTTGATTGTTTGGTTATGCATTTTATTTATTATTCCGCTGCGTATTACAGTCTGCTAGTATTTGCTCGTATATGGATTCTTTCCCATCACCATGCTCTCTCATTCATCCCAGCCTTGTACCATGATCTGACTGAATGGATATTTGCAGTTTCCTATTCAGTGAGAATGTTGAGCACAAACCATGACATTTGAACTAATATAAGAGCAAACTAACGATTGAGTAATTGAAATCTAGAAAATGTTTTTTTTTTTGTGTTTTTGGCAGATCTTGCTCCCTGGAATTGCTTGATGTTGCAGTGGTCAATTGACTGAATTTTGTCATTCCTATTTACATTCTTGTTAAAGGACATCACTCACATGAGTTATTCTTGTTTCATTTTATCCTATCACGCTAGGGTACCACAGTGTATGAGGTTTTTAAGCCGACCAAGTTTTTTGACCTGAATCCCTACAACCCTTGAACACCATGTAAAAGTCTCGCTTTTAAATACAACTCAACTCATACTTTGATTTATTAGATTCATATTTTAGGAGATCTAACGGAATTTTACACCGGCTAAAGTCTTGCTTATCAATGTAAAAGAATTTTAGCCTTGCAAAGAAATATTTCCAACAATGTCACCATCAATCTCCGCCCCTAAAATCATCAGATACGTCACACTTTGGTTGTTGGAGCCACCCAGTGCTCTGCTCATTTCTGTTTTCAGGTTTTACACTCCAGGTGAAACTCTGGTCTTCACTGCTGAATAAAATCTTTCTCAAAAATTATTACTGCAGCCTGAAGGAACTCTTTTTGATCAGCAGCGCTAAATAAAAATCAGAGGACTTTAGCATCAGCAATAAAAAAAAAACTTGGACAGTTGTGATCTCGATCTAGTAACCAAACCATATATTCTCTTCAAAAAATATGTATACGACTTTCCCTATTGTTTTGCGAATTTATCTTAGATTGACATGTCTATAAGATTGCACGTGTTCAGAGCTCACATGTGTGGTTTTGTGAAAGGGTTATGAAAGCAGGTGATGTGGAGGATCGTTGACATAAGATAATTTCTAGTATTGATTTTGGATAGGGTGTTATTTGTGATAATTTTGTATAAAATTTGAACCTATCAATCAATCCACTTATTGGAGGCGGTTATCATCAGTAGCTATTTCTCATTGTTTGAATGTCTTTGCTAAGTCCGACAAAATTTACCCAATTAATCTGGCATTATGCAAATCTAGATATGAGGCACACCAAGTTTATAACGTTGCAACTGAAATCTCAAATGAGTTTACAACTAGTTTATAATATGTAATTGAAATCTTAAATGAATTTTCTTACATTTGAATTCCTCATTATGATTAATGGCTCTTCGAGAGTGAGACTGTTTTCTTATTAAATTTGCAAACTCCTATAAATGTCGGTCAATTGCGGCAACCATTTTCAGGTGAATGGCTGGTGCAACTTGAAATATAATATATTGCAGGTCACATATGGCTGATAGTTTGTATTGCGTTGCTTTAGACTGAACCCTACGCCAGTCTGGATGCATCCGCATCATCTGCCATGCCTCATTAATCCCAAATTGTAGTACATGGAGAGTTCACATATCATCATTAAATTAGGCTCACTAGCCAATCTAAAGAATGGATGAACAAAAACGCAGGAAAATAAATGGAATCCTTTTTTTCTTTTCCTAATACTACATTTTTTTTATAATGGTAAATGGAGGGATCAAGTCCTCCTAATTTATATAAAAAAATAAATGTAATTACAAGATGAAAGTGATAGGAGGCATATGGTTAAGGTACGAGCCTGCTCAAAAGGAGTTTGTGACCATCACAAATATTACCTTATTGTTGGAAAGAGAGAATAGTATATATAATAAAGAAATATTTATGAAGAAGAAAGTATTTAAGAAATATTCTTCTTTCAAACTTGCTAGCAAAGTGCAGTGTTGATTTCTTGCTTTTCACAAAGATCATTTAATATTTTTACTTCTCTAAGAGAATTAGAGAGCTCTTAAATTAGATGATGAAGAAGAAGAAACACTAAAAGTAGAAAGTATTTTATTTCATTGGATGGAATTTGGATAGGACGTGCTATATGCATGCCGTTCAATTTTGTGTCTCTCTGTTATTTTTTTCCTTTCTACCATTACTTGATGCTTACGTACGTAGGGCTGACATGGCAAAAGAAAGAGCGACAGATAAAATCGAAGAGTGCACTGCATTTGAGTTCCATCATATTTCATGAGCTTCTAGCAAAGAAGTATCAAATTTGAAGCTGAGAAACTAATTTAAATTATAAGCTGTATAGGTGATAACTAATGCTAACATTTTAGCTATTTTTGATAAATATTTCACCTACATAGCGTTTATTTTTCAAAGCAAGCATAAGAAGATTTTAACTTTTTTAGCGCTGCCTTTTGCTAAATCGCATTGTAGAAGGGAAATTTCAGTCCACCACTATTTAAAATTTTATAGAGAATATACCATCTTTCTTGAACTTCTTGGCTGGCACATTTCCTTTTTTTTTTTAAGATTCATTGAGAAGCCACAACAACACATTAGATTTGACCATAGAGAGGTAGATTTCCTAGAATGTGTGGCAGAAGGGATGGGTTCAAGCAAGACATCTTCACAAAGTTGAATGATTTCTCTAGGCATCTTTCAAATACTACATTCTATTTTGACTCATTAGTTAATTGACAGACAGAAAAATAATTAAGGACACATGTGCATGAGTTTTGAAAGGTGAATGTCCTAAGCCCCTTGAAAAGGGGTGGATGATGACATTGTTGAGACTTATGTGAAGCTTAAATGCACATGATGCATGAGTTGGCATGGCCCAGCCAACTACAAAGGTGGCAAGTTAAGCTAGCTCACCTAAATTGGCACCTATGGGTGAGATTCTATACAGTTTGGCTGGTTTACTTGTCGATAGGTTTCATTAATTGTCCGTATGCCAACACAGGTTGCATGGATGAAACGCATGTCAATAGGTTTCATTTTACCTATTAAAAATACATGCTCCTGCTGCTCGCTCAAACCTTTTCTTTTTTGCCCCCATATGTTTCTAGCATACTACGAAATTATAGGACAAATGATTCTTTGTGCTTTAAATCAAACCATTGCAATTTCAATCTCAATTAATTTATGCCATAAAATCAATCCTCTTTTCTTCTAAACCAAATTCTAATAAAAGCAGCATAAACAATGATATAATGAATAGTACGTAGTTGAAAGTAAGCAACTCAATAAGCGAATTCATTCCGAATTTTTTATTTGTAAGATAGGAAGAAAATCAAAGAGCATTAAATTAGAGAATAATGTAAATGTTGAGAGAAAAAAAATATAAATATATAAGATTAATTGAGTAAGGTTGAATACTTATTCTATCGCGTAGGCGAAATAAATAGAGAAAAGTATCGGTGGATAGCTGCTTCATCATCATTATGAGGATGATGTGACATTGCATTACAAGGATAGAACCTTTAAAAGATTTTGTCAAGAGAGGTATAAACATGGTGGCCAAGTTAGGTGTTAACATTGATTGGGCTGGGCCTAAGCTGATGGTGGCATGGATGAATTGTTTTTTTCAAGGTTGATGCGTTCAGTTGGACGGACTTTTGAAAATACATTAATTGTTTTTTTCAAGGTCTCCGTTTTTCTTTTGTTGTTTTATTTTTGAATTAATGGTCTCACTGTAGTTTACCTAAATTCAACAGCAAATTCTAGCCATCGAACTGAGAATTGTAATGCACTCATGTCCAGACTCCAGTATATAAACAGAGGCAGTGGTAGCGGGAGTGGTATTACAGAGTCCATTGGAATGGGTTCACCTCATGCCCTCGTCATCCCTTACCCAGCGCAGGGCCATGTTATCCCCTTAATGGCTCTCTCCCATCTTTTGGTCGACCATGGCTTCAAGGTTACATTCATCAACACTGAATTCAATCAACGCCGGATTATCGCTGCCTTGTCCGAAAAAGGTGGTGATGGAGTGGGAGGGATCGAGATGGTTTCCCTTCCGGATGGGTTGGCTCCCGACGATGACCGTGACAATCCCGGAAAGTTGACGGAAGGTTGCTTAAAAGTCATGCCCGGACGTCTCGAGGAACTGATAAAAAAGATTAACGCATCGGAAGGGGACAAGGTCACGCGCATCGTCGCCGATGGGGCCGTGTCGTGGGCTCTCGAGGTGGCTCGAAAGATGGGCATCCGGTCAGCGGCCTTTTGGCCTGCGTCCACTGCGGTTTTTGCGATGTATCAGAGCATCCCCAAGATGATCCGAGATGGAATCGTCGATGCCAATGGTAAGACACCGCTTGATCAATTTTTTAAAATCTTGGGAAAGAGTTTTGTTAACGGTGCTTTTTTTCCCCTTTTAAAGGGAGCTTTCTTAAAATCTTGAGAAAGAATTTTATTATCCATCATTTTTTATAAGAAGGGGTTTTGTAAAAAAATCTTAAGAAATAATTTTTTATCAGTACTTTTGTTAGGAGGGTTCTTTTAAAATCTTGAGAAAGGATTTTCTTATCGTTTTTTTCTTTTTTTTTCTAGGGATTCTTTTAAAATCTTGAGAAAGAATTTTGTTATCAGTCATTTTTTATGAGAAGGGTTTTTTTAAAAAAGTCATGAGAAAGAATTGTCAGTGCTTTTTTTTTTAAAAGAAAGGATTGTTTTTAGCATCTTGAGAAAGAATTTTATTATTAGTATTTTTTAAGGAGAGTTTTTTTATTAAAAAAATTGTTATTAATGCTTTTAATGTTGTTATTTACAGTGATGTTAAGGATCAGATGATATTTTTTCTCTTTATTTCTTTGTTGATTATTCATATATATATTATATAAATTTTTTAAAGAAATAAATATTTAATTTATTACATCAAATTTCTTTAATTTATCCGTTAACTAATATGTTTATTATGTATACATAGCAATAACATACTTAGAAAATGATTGAAAAAATAATAAAAAAAGATGCATCGGCGAGTTTTGGTGCCCATCATCGAATTCCTTCAATTCTTCTTACATTAATGCGGATTTAATGATAAAAAGTTTGATTCGTATTGTAAACAAATTAAAATAAATATTTATTGAGAGGGCAAGCTTTTAGATTTTTTTTAAAAAAAAATTATGAGCCATTTTTTAATGCATTTTATGCAGGAATGATGAAACGAAACGAGCCCTTTCAGCTGAGCCCTGGCATGCCGTCAGTGAACACAAGCCATCTTCCTTGGAACATCCCCCATGATCTACAAAGACAAGAAATCTTCTTTAGGTACGTACGTAGCAACAATGAGTCAATGCAGCTTGCTGAAACAATCATTTGCAACTCATTTTATGACCTCGAGCCACCATCCTTCGCTCTCTGCCCAAATCTACTACCTGTTGGACCGCTGCTCACAAGCCAATGGTCTGGAAAGGCCGTCGGGCATCTCTGGCCAGATGATGCGACCTCCATGAGTTGGCTCGATGAGCAACCCGCCAACTCAGTCATTTACGTGGCATCTGGAAGCACAGTGTTTTTAAACCATCAACAATTCCAAGAGCTCGCGCTTGGGCTCGAACTCTCCGGCCATTCATTCTTGTGGGTCGTAAGACCCAACCTCACAAATGGGATTGATAATACCTGGTTAGATGGGTTTCGAGATCAAGTTAAAGGGCGAGGAAAGTTGGTGGAGTGGTCTCCTCAACAACAAGTACTGGCACATCCTTCTGTTGCTTGCTTCTTCTCTCATTGTGGTTGGAATTCGACATTGGAAGGGATGAAGAATGGAGTTTCTTTCCTCTGCTGGCCTTACTGTGCTGACCAATTCTTCAACCAGACCTACATCTGTGACATCTGGAAGACTGGCTTGAGAATAGAACCTGATAACAAAGGGCTTGTTCCAAGGGAGCAGATCAAAGAGAAGATCCGCCAATTATTTAGGGATGAGGAGATAAGGCAAGAGCTCTAATGTGGAAGGATATTGCTGATAGGAGCATCAAGGAAGGAGGATCATCCTATAAGAATCTCAAGAGTTTTATTGATGCCCTGAAAGAATGACGATTTCTTTATGCTTGACTGTTTGCTTCATAAACTTCAAATTTAAGGTGTGATATATGTGTTACCACTTCACATATCTATTGCTATTGCTATTCAAGTGCCATTTTCTTCTTGTTTTCTTGTGGTAGAATTTATTTGCATGGGGTCTTTAATCGATTGGTCCAGTCAAAGCTGATAGTGTTTATAAGGAAATAGAATTCTGCTTAGAGCGAGAATTAAACTACAATTGTTTGAGTTAAAATTTAGCTTGCGTTTATTGCTTCTACTCAAGAGTTTAAATGCAGGAAATATTAAGATAACTACATCCAAGAAAATAACAACTCTAACGGCTAATTAATTACAAGAGTATAGCCAGATTATTCGAAACAAACAACATAAATAAATCACAACTGATTGACCAAATCTAAAGCAAGCTGTTAACAATATGCATGCTCCACTTATTCACGACCACCTTCATAATCAACACGTTCTTCACTTATGCCACATCAGCTGCATTCTTTTTTGCTTGTTAAAAAGGAGAGATGCCATTTTTGTCCCACGCAGCAGTACATATGACAACACATGTGGCATCTAAATGATAAAACTAATTTAAAATTCATGACTAATCCATTAATCTAATATCTAGTAATAATTAATAAAAAATAAAAACAACCTCTTTGTCCTTTTAACCCATCCCGGCCTTCTCCTTCCTCCTCTCTTCCATCCGTCAACCTCCTTTTAACCCATCCCGCTCATCCAGTGATCTCTTCTTGCAGCCCAAATGGGGTTGCGAACCCCCCTCGCCGTCCCAGAGAAGCTGAGCTAGCTCCCCAACGAGCCCGCATCAAAGATCTCCCTAGATCTCGGCGGGCCCAATCTCTCTCCCCGGTGTATTCTCATCATGATTCAACACAGTCTCAGTACTCTCCTCATCCCGCACCCTCTGCTCTTCCTGACGAGGAGATCTACCGCCAGCTTCAAGAAATGCGTCAAGAGCTTGACGCCGCCAAGCAAGCTCATCCGCTTCAAAATAAAGTGGAGCAGGGCATTTATTTCTTCAGAAGATCATGGAGGAAGTGATTCCCTCCCACATCAAGCTGCCTGCCATCGAGCCTTATCATGGCTCCTCCGACCCCGACGATCATCTCAACAGCTTTTGATCAATAATGATGTTCCACGGGGCATCAGATGCGATCCTCTGTCGTGCCTTCCCTTCCACCCTCAGGGGATCTGCCCAAAACAGGTTCAATGCTTTGAAGCCAGGTTCCGTTGATTCATTTGACGAGCTGAGCCGCCTTTTCATCAGCCAATTCGTTAGTAGCCGCCGCCACCGACGGAGATCCGACTCCCTTTCTGAGGTTAAGCAGAGAGAGGGGGAGTCCCTGAAGAAATATCTCGGCCATTTCAACACGGCCATGCTGGAGGTGGATCACCTCAATCATGAGGTGGCCATGTCCGCCCTAGCAGGCAGAGTATTAAAGAAGAGCGACTTTGATTTGAGCTTATCTCATCTCCCAAGGACTTTCTGGGACCTAAAAGAAAATTATATATATGCGTCAAGGACAGGACGGTACAAGTCATTATCTTTTTGGTCACCGTTTTTCTTTTGTTGTTTTATTTTTGGATTAATGGTCTCACTGTAGTTTACCTAAATTCAACAGCAAATTATAGCCATCGAATTGAGAATTGTAATGCACTCATGTCCAGTATATAAGCAGAGGCAGTGGTAGCGGGAGTGGTATTACAGAGTCCATTGGAATGGGTTCACCTCATGCCCTCGTCATCCCTTACCCAGCGCAGGGCCATGTTATCCCCTTAATGGCTCTCTCCCATCTTTTGGTCGACCATGGCTTCAAGGTTACATTCATCAACACTGAATTCAACCAACTTCGGATTATCACTGCCTTGTCCGAAAAAGGTGGTGATGGAGTGGAAGGGATCGAGATGGTTTCCCTTCCGGATGGGTTGGCTCCCGACGATGACCGTAGCAATTCCGGAAAGTTGATGGAAGGTTGCTTAAAAGTCATGCCCGGACGTCTCAAGGAACTGATCAAAAGATTAACGCATCGGAAGGCCACAAGGTCACGCGCATCGTCGCCGATGGGGCCGTGCCGTGGGCTCTCGAGGTGGCTCAAAAGATGGGCATCCGGTCAGCGGCCTTTTGGCCTGCGTCCACTGCATTTTTTGCGATGTTTCAGAGCATCCCCAAGATGATCCGAGATGGAATCGTCGATGCCGATGGTAAGACACCGCCATCTCAATTTCCCTAAAATAAAGACGGCACAAGGCATAAAATTATCTATTAAAAAGATTGAACAGGTGATTTTTTTTTCTTTCTTTCTTTTTTTTCTTTTTGGTTTGGCGGGGGTTCTTTTAAAATCTTGAGAAAAAATTTTATTATTAGATTTTTATTTGGGAGAGGTTTTTAAAAAAAATCTTGGGAAAGAGTTTTGTTATCATTACTTTTTTTTTTCCTTTTTAAAAAGTGGGTTCTGTAAAAATCTTGAGAAAAAAATTTGTTATCCGTCCCTTTTTATAGGAAGGGATTTTTTTAAAAAAAAAAACTTAAGAAAGAATTTTTTTATCAATGTTTTTTGTAAAGAGGGTTTTTCTAAAATATTGAGAAAGGATATTTTATCGGTGTTTTTTTTTTGAGGGTTCTATTAAAATCTTGAGAAAGAATTTTGTTATCACTCCGTTTTTATGAAAAGGGATTTTTTTCAAAAAATTTGGAGAAAGAATTTTATTATCAGTGCTTTTTTTAAGAAGGGTTGTTTTAGAATCTTGAAATTTTTTTGTTATCAATGCTTTTAATGTTGTCGTTTAAGGATCAGATGAGTTTTTTTCTCTCAATCTCTTTGTTAATTATTAATATTTGCATATCTCATATAATTTTTTTTAAAAATAAATATTTAGTTTGTTATATCAAGTTTCTTTATTTTATCCGTTAACTATGTGATACTTTTATTATGTATATATAGCAATAACATATCAGTGAAAGATGTAATTAGATAATGGTTGAAAAAAAAAAGAAAAAAAAGCTAGAAAAAGATTCATCAGTGAGTTTTGGTGGCCACCATCGGATTCCTTCACTTCTTCTGACATTAATGCGTCTTTAACAGTGAAAAGTTTGATTCATATAGTAAACAAACTTAAAGAAATATTTATTGAGAGGATAAGCTCCTAGATTTAAGAAAAAAAAATTATGAGTCATTTTAGCATTTTATGCAGGAACGATAAAACGGAATGAGCCCTTTCAGCTGAGCCCTGGCATGCCGTCAATGAACACAAGCCATCTTCCTTGGAACATCCCCCATGATCTACAAACACAAGAAATCTTCTTTAGGTATAGCAACAGTGAGGCAAGGCAGCTTGCTGAAACATTCATTTGCAACTCATTCTATGACCTCGAGCCATCATCATTCGCTTTCTGCCCAAATTTACTACCTGTTGGACTGCTGCTCACAAGCCAATGGTCTGGAAAGGCCGTCGGGCATCTCTGGCCAGATGATGCGACCTCCATGAGTTGGCTCGATGAGCAACCCGCCAACTCGGTCATTTACGTGGCATCTGGAAGCTTAGCGGTCTTAAACCACCAACAATTCCAAGAGCTCGCTCTTGGGCTCGAACTCTCCGGCCATTCATTCTTGTGGGTCGTAAGACCCAACCTCACAAATGGGATTGATAATACCTGGTTAGATGGGTTTCGAGATCAAGTTAAAGGGCGAGGAAAGTTGGTGGAGTGGTCTCCTCAACAACAGGTGCTGGCACATCCTTCTGTTGCTTGCTTCTTCTCTCATTGTGGTTGGAATTCGACATTGGAAGGGATGAAGAATGGAGTTTCTTTCCTCTGCTGGCCTTGCTTTGCTGACCAGTTCTTCAACCAGACCTACATCTGTGACATCTGGAAGACTGGCTTGAGAATAGAACCTGATAACAAAGGGCTTGTTCCAAGGGAGCAGATCAAAGAGAAGATCCGCCAATTATTTAGGGATGAGGAGATAAAGGCAAGAGCTCTAATGTGGAAGGATATTGCTGATAGGAGCATCAAGGAAGGAGGATCATCCTATAAAAATCTCAAGAGTTTTATTGATGCCCTGAAAGAATGACGATTTCTTTATGCTTGACTGTTTGCTTCATAAACTTCAAATTTAAGGTGTGATATATGTGTTACCACTTCACATATCTATTGCTATTGCTATTCAAGAGCCATTTTCTTCTTGTTTTCTTGTGGTAGAATTTATTTTGCATGGGGTCTTTAATCGATTGGTCCAGTCAAAGCTGATAGTGTTTATAAGGAAATAGAATTCTGCTTAGAGCGAGAATTAAACTACAATTGTTTGAGTTAAAATTTAGCTTGCGTTTATTGCTTCTACTCAAGAGTTTAAATGCAGGAAATATTAAGATAACTACATCCAAGAAAATAACAACTCTAACGGCTAATTACAAGAGTATAGCCAGATTATTCGAAACAAACAACATAAATAAATCACAACTGATTGACCAAATCTAAAGCAAGCTGTTAACAATATGCATGTTCCACTTATTCACGACCACCTTCATAATTCAACACGTTCTTCACTTACGCCACATGAGCTGCATTCTTTTTTGTTTGTTAAAAAGGAGAGATGCCATTTTTGTCCCATGCAGCAGTACATACGACAACACATGTGGCATCTAAATGATAAAACTAATTTAAAATTCATGACTAATCTATTAATCTAATATCTAATAATAATTAATAAAAAATAAAAACAACCTCTTTGTCCTTTTAACCCGTCCGCCTTCTCCTTCCTCCCTCTCCATCATCCTCCATCCCTCACCGCAGCCTCTCACCCACAGCCCCCATCGCGAACCCCCCTCCCTCCTTCGTCCCCCCCGACCTTCTCTCTCCTCATGCCCCTTCCTTCATTCCTTACCGCAGCACTCCCCGCGCTAGTAGTATTAAACCAAAAGAACAAAGTAGCAAAATAAAAGATAAAAAAAAATGCTCCAAATTTTATTCCTCCTCTCCCCATCCCTCTGCTATCTACGCTGCCCAACTTGGACTTGGACTTGCCTTCATCCCTTCCTCGTTCTCTCCATTCCTTACCCCACCTCCGCCACCGTCACTGCCTTCCTAGAGTAGTCCATCACAGCCGTTCTCTGCCCTCTTGACCTGCCCCCACCCTACTTCGCGGCGTCTTTGCCGCTTGCTCCCCCACGTAGTAACACTACTTTAAAATTTAAATATAGCAACCCTTTTTTGCCGACGATTGGGGAAAGCGTGGGGAATTTAGTAAGCCTGCCGACGCTTTTTAAAGCGTCGGAACTATTTACCCTAATTATATTAGTCACGCCCCCCCCCTCTCTCTCTCTCTCTCTCTCTCTCTCTCTCTCTCTCGGGATTTAAGCCTGCCGACGCTTTTTAAAGCGTCGGAACGATTCCCCCTAATTATATTAGTCATGGCCCTCTCTCTCTCTCTCTCTCTCTCTCTGGATTAAGCCTGTCGACGCTTTCTAAAGCGTCGGAACGATTCCCCCTAATTATATTAGTCACGGCCCTCTCTCTCTCTCTCTCTGGATTAAGCCTGCCGACGCTTTCTAAAGCGTCGGAACGATTTACCCTAATTATATTAGTCACGCCCCCCCCCCCCACCTCTCTCTCTCTCCCTCTCTCGGGATTTATCCTCGCCCCCCGCCGCCTTAGCTTCAGATAGCCCTAACCCTAATCACGGAACCACCGCAGCCCCCCTCCTCCCCTCCTCCCCACTGGAGCCCTAGCCCGAGATCCTCACCACTCGCCGGCCGATATTTCTTCTAACTTTGCGTGGCAGCCCCTCTCCCCCCCTCCTCCCCACCAGAGCGCTAGCCCGAGAGCCTCCACACCCGCAGCCCCTCTCCCACCCTCCTCCTCACCAGAGCCCTAGCCCGAGAGCCTCCCCACCCGCAGCCCCTCTCCCACCCTCCTCCTCACCAGAGCCCTAGCCCGAGAGCCGTCTCATTTTACCCTAATTATATTTCGGCCGTCTCTCAAATCCCCCCATCGTTCATCGACTTGCTTTGAGATCTCGGGGGTTCGAGAGAGAGAGAGAGAGAGCTGGACGTCGATCGCAGTGAGGGGAGGACACTCTATTTGTTTGACTGGTAAGGCCTTTTGTGGATGATTATATTTATAGTCGTAATATTTCACACCACATTGATTTAGATGCATCTTGTTACTTGTTACCCAAGCTCTTTGTATTTTTGTTGCACATTTCAGCAGCATCTAAGTTTTAACATACATCGGAGCTGACAACCGCATCGGGGAGTGGCTTTGTTTGACTGGTAAATTCTGTTGTTTGCTTGATCCACTAATTTATGCTTAGTGTTGCTGAGCGAAAGCTCATTAAACTCTGTAATTGCTACTATTGATAGTAAAATGCTACGTAGCAAAGAAATACTAAATGTTTTAAATGCAGCAGACCTCACTTTATTTGTAAAATAACATGCAGTGCAAACAAAATAGCTTATGCATGTTTATCATGACACACAAACGTATCATTTCAATATTTGCAAGTATGTACATGGACAGAATATTATGACAATCGTACACAGTTTCCGCACATGCACAGCTTGGCAGGATCCTCACACATTCCTTTTCATCTGTGAATCTCATCATCTTCATATTTTCATTAAATGCTAAAATTTCAAATAAGTTATCTTGACAACAAAGAGGATTTTTTAGAGCTGTCTTAGGTCTCTCGATCTTTTTTGGTTTTTTAAATACTTAGTTGCTGCTTGGATCCATATACAGTGTAGGATATTTTTTATGAAGGGTTTTTTGTCAATGTCAATGTTATATAGTATTTACTGCAACTATGATTTCTATCCTTGCATGAGAAAATCAAAGTACTGGAATGGAGAGAGAGTGTGACAATGTATTGAGTTAATTAAGGAAATCCAAATTTAATAGTCATTTTTCCTATTATTTTGTTGGTTTTAGAATTCAGTTCTGGTGAGAATTTTGAAAATTTAGATAACCACTGATTGCGCTATTTCACATTTGGGTGTTATAGAAAAAAACTCTTATTTTAAGACAAAAGGAATGAGGAAGCCCAAAAGTCCTTTAACTTAATGGGTATGAATTATCTCATAGGACCGGAGGCATGTAGAAGTTCTGGCACAGCAGATTCCTATTCTTCGGTAAACTCATTGATGAAGTTTTGTCATCTTTGAAGAATTACCTTGTTTATATGATCTTGTTCTGTTATGTGCACTTTTGTTTTTATAAGTACTCATGTAATTTCCACAATTGTTTTCTGCCTTAGAACAGGATTATGATTACTTGTCTATAAGAATTTTTGTTTTTGATGGAAGTATTTTATATATGGATTCACTGAACTGAATGTGTTTTCTGTTCAACATTTTTGTGGCTTTGATCTCCACATATATCTTAATACTTCTACATCATCAGAGTTGTTGTGTGCCTCATTTACACACATTGATGTGCATCCAGTGATATTTATATATGGGTTTGTTTCCTGCATAATTAATCCTTACATTTATACATTTGTTCCATAAAATCTAGTCATGACTGAAGTTTGGATGGTTTAATCCTTATGTGTATACACTTGTGTTTTTACTGTCACCAGACAGAGCCTAGAAATTGTATCTTCATGGGTTCCCTCAAGTTGTTGCACTTGGTTTTTACTGTCACAGAAATTGTGTTTTTAAAATTTAAATAACAGCTTAATGAACACCATTATAGCTTGCTGGAGTCTTTGTTTTTCTTGTAGTGATATTTTAAGTTTTAATCCTTGTTTTAACTAGTCCTGGGGTAAACTTAGGTAACTAGATAATCACATTTTATGTAAATGCTCAACAAACTCCAGAAAGGAAGGAGGTCAGAATTGTAACTTTCTGCAACTTGATTCCTACATGCTATTTTTTATTGCTCACTATTCAATAATCTTATGTGAGCATGATTGCATTGACCATTCATTTGTATTGTCACATAAAGAAGCCATCTTTCTCAAACATGGAGATGCACATGCACAGGTAGGCAACAGAGTTCATTTTTTATCAAAAAAGATTAGTTGGGAATGGTTGCATACATTTTTTACCGAAAAAGAAGCTATTCAGGATGGTAAGGAACATGCTAAAGTGAAAAAGTAAGTTATAGGCCCATTCTACTATATCTGTTTCAGTGTGTATCAACATGATATTATCAATGCATGATACAAATGCACATACCTCCCTATCATGTAGATAACTAGCTAATGTGAATTGTATAATAGATGTGGTGGGTATGGATGGTTATTTCAATCCCTGGTCTGAGACTTCCTATCGTTGCATTTGAGTCAATTGTAATAAGAATTCATTTGTTGAGAGAATGTAAGTAACACCAATAATTTCATCAATCAGTGGTTGGTAGGAAAGAACCATTATTGGATGGTTTACAATCATGCAGGATCTTAGAGGCTGAGGCAAATAAGTATATAAAACACAAGATCTTCGATAGTTTTTGGAAACAAGCCATAAAAATCACATTCTAAATTTGCAATTTATGCTACAGCTAGAGCTCTTTGAATAAGGAAGAGGAAGCGTAATTCCTGTACTGATTTTGTTTTTGAATACTCTTTCAAGTCATAACATACAGTATCTCTTGCCCAACTTTCAAGCTATATATCCAGTAATGAAAGCTTCTTCTGAAACTTTAACAGGACAAAGATGGCATATCTCTAGAATATTCCTGATATCTTTCTTTCAAGTAAAAAAGTTGTAATAAAAGTTAAGTCCTAGGAAGGTCTCAACACTAGGGATAAGCATCAATAGGATATTTCTAGCTTGATCCTTTGATCGTAGCAACATATTTGATACTCTATTAATCCATTTTTTAATACTTGACTTCCCACCAAAGATGACAAGCTTGTCCTATTGCCAAACGCCAAATTCTATTAATCAAATTACAAATTGTTAATAATTTATCATGAATGATCAACAAGAAAAACATGTCACCCCATATCATGGGGTAATAGCTCAGGGCCTTCCTCAAAAGGCTAGCTAGAACTTGTAATTTGGGATCCTTGACCCTCCTTTGGCATAATACACCTTGCAACTAATGCTTATCATCTCTGGATCACAATTATGACAGTGCACTAGTATTACATGCCAAATGCCAACTGCTTATTCCAACTTTTAGAAAGGTAAACTCTACTTAGCATATGTAATTTTTGATCACTTAATACATAGATGAGGAGTCTCCATATTATATGGTTTTTAATCAGTAAGCAATTTATAGGTAGCAAATCATATCCAACAACTCAGATCATCAATATCAGGACCCCCATCTTCTAGTTTTACTGACCAGATTTGACTTTGAATCCATTCAGCCAGATAATATTCTACCTCTTTTTATGCATGCCTGCATATATGTATGTATATATAATATCAATTGCACTGCATATATTGATAGCAAGTTAGATATTCATGCTGATATGCTAAGTGTTTAAGTCTTTCAAATAGTGGTGAATTGTGGCCCAACATTTACTGCAAACTGTTTAGTCAGAGATGTTCATCTTCTTTTTAATGACTGCACTGCTATCTTCTTGATTCTTGGATTCCATTTTATGTAATTACTGCATCATCTTTGGTCACTTTTCATAATTTGTGCATATCTTTTTTCACTTTTCATCAACTTTAATATATGTATCAGGCCTTTTTCTTTCTCATTCTCATTTCTACCAGTTTTGCTCTCAGTTTCTTGACATTTGAGTATTGATATGCTAGGCATCTGATTTGCAAAATTTGGAAAGTAAAACATATTCTTTATCATAAGCATTTTTAAAAGTCCATCACCATGCTATAAGGGAATGAAAGGTCATGCATGCTTGCCTTAGTCCGCCAGTCTTTTGCCACATAAAATGGGAAAGTTGGCCTTTTGTTTTATGGTTAGTAGTTTACAATTCATACATATGGTACTTGTGCTTCATTTTCCTGATGTCATATGCATTAAGGTACTGCCATTGTATCTGCTACATGGTGCACAATAACATAGTAATTTTTCTTTGCTGTTTTAATACAAGTTGCTCAGATAAAAAGTGTCAAAAATTCCAAGATCAACCATAGTAAATTTATTGTCATCTATGTTACAAGGACTTGGAGATGAGTATTAGCTGCTGGTGCATGTCTTAATTTCAGATTCTTCTAACCTTTAAGAATTCCTTCTCATGGATCCATACTCTTCAAGTGTCACACCAGTACCCATTTATAAATGTCCGTTGAAGGTACTGTGAGGCAAACCAAAGGGTATAGGTAACCATGACTGTAACCACATCAGAATAAGCTACATTCACCAGACATCATAAGAAAGGACCACTTGGTACATAGAACACATATGGTATTGCATATGTGTTCTCCTCAACCAATTGGACAAACACTGTTAGGTCCATCTAAAAAATCAATCATACCCAAGATTTGGACAAACACTGATGTTCAGAATATTTCCTAGATACATTTGGAATGAGAAGAAGCACTTTCCTTCATCTAAAAGCTGACCTTTTAATGATGGTTAATCAAATTTATGATGTTAATGTTATTTTATCAATTATAAACTGTATTTTATGTATTTGAATGATGTCCAAATGACGAAGTTTGTATAGGTTATTATATGAGGAATAAATTATGTTACTGTGATGACTCATTATGCATTGTTAGTGCCTTTTTACACAAATGTAACAAGGAATGGAAGTTGAAGGAACCCAGTGTTCTTAGATGAATAGAGATGATCCTACATGTTTGTGTAACGATTGATGCAATTAAACAAATAATAACAACATTCTAAAATGAAACAACAGCTCTTAGTCATACAACTGTGTTAGTTAATACTGGTGATGAATGGATAATTGATCATGATGCTGTTAATAAGTATGAGCAGCAATGATCTTGAAAATGGCAGGACAACAATAGCCTTGGAGGACTCATCCTGAACCAAACTCCTTTTCAGATAGCTCAGAATTAGATGATCTATAATAGCAGTAGTGCAGAACTGATTGTTCCATGTATTTGATCTGTGTGTGGCTTGAAAGTTAAAATGCTAAGACAATCTACCAACATGGAGGATGAATCACAATAAAAGTATACAATACAATGTTTGTTTTGGTAATGAATAAAAGTCTAAAATACAATATTTGTTAATGATACATACCTTGATTTGGTTTGTACCATTCAAAGCAAGCTTATGATTGACTGGCTTTTCACTAAGAACAAACCATGGATATGTTCTTGCAAAGTCACGGACAAAATTAATCATCATCACATTGATAGCTTCAACTTTAGGGCTAAAATACAGTATAGACCACCATCTTTATGGCTTTGCCTGTCAAGAGAATTTTTTGTAGATTCAACATCCTTTTGTGGTTACCATGCGTATGATATCTAACTATTTGGTCATGGCAGTCTAGAATTTAAGCTGAACTTTTCGTTCACTACATGGATTGTGGCTTGATATCAACTCAAAATAGTTGAGAAAAAACGTGATGGCAATACCTAAGCGAAGCATATACATTATGATAGTTTCCACCTACCATTTTAATAAGTGATGGTAACTACAGTGGTTAGTTGTGAATGGCTCCATTTTATGTGCACTAATATATATGATGGTGCACAGGATGCAATGGTGAGACCCATGCAGTAACAGAGGTGATGGAGAGATTATGAGTTGTTGCAGTTGTTGTATGAGTATATATATATATATATCTAATATTTTGTTCATGCATTAGGTATTGATGCTAACCATCCATTTTACAATTTTGTCCACTTGCCTACTAAAACAGGCAAGTCGATCCATGTCAAAGTTAAAAGCTAAAAAATAAGGCTAAAACTCATGAGTTGTATTGGGTGTGAATAAACTGTAACCCAAATCAACCATCGTACCTCTCAAGTTTAACCTAATTACTCAACCAAATGCTTTTTAAATCATGTTGTTAATTTGAATTTCTTTTTGGTTACATCATGATTTTATATTTTGCTTTTGTCTGATGATTCATTTGAGACAAATTTCATTGTCCAATCTTCAAGCAATGTATGCTTATCTGTTGGTGTTTCTATATGCCTGCTACTAAATGTTGAACACTAATGATGATGAAATACGTGCAGGATATTGGATAAAAGTTGGTTGTTTATCGATCATTTATCCTAAAATGGATAAAAGTTGGATAAATAAACCAAGAAATACTAAAGAATATTTAGATGGAGTTCGTGATTTCATTAAATTTGGTATGGATAAAAGTAGTTTGAATGGAAAGATCTCATGTCCGTGTCGGCGATGTGTTAACAGTTCTTATCTAGATCCACAAACCATTGAAGAACATTTGATATGGAATGGTTTTGCTAGAGGTTATACTCGGTGGGTTTTTCATGGAGAATGTATGTTGCCAATATTAAGTAATCAACCCTCCTCGTCTGATATTGGATCTGGTAATATGAAAGATAACCTTGCAGGAGATGATATGACAGGTTTGATCACAGATGCTTTTCGACATGGTGTTCAAAACTTTAGAGGTTCATCTAATATACATGAAACGGGTGGAATATGTGATGGTTCTACATTTATGGAACAAACATTTGTTGAGGAGCAGATGCAATCATCAACTACTGAGTCAGCTTGGTATCATAATTTGATTAAAGATGCAGATGAACAATTATATCCGGGTTGTTTGAAATTTTCTAAGATCTCTTTTCTTATACATTTATTTCATATAAAATATATGAATGGATGGTCCGGAAAGAGTTTTACCATGCTCCTCAAATTACTAAAGGATGCATTTCCAGAAGGCTCCGGTTTACCATCCTCTTATTATGAAGCAAAGAAAGTTGTTAACAAATTGGATCTTGGATATCAAAAGATCCATAGTTGTCCGAAAGACTGTATGTTATATCATGGTGAAAATGCTGATCGAGAGTCATGTAATGTTTGTGGATCTTCACGATGGACAACTCATGAAGAGGATGAGGATGATGTAACGAACAAAACAAAAAAACCGGTGAAGGTATTGCGTTACTTTCCTCTAATTCCTCGATTGAAAAGGCTATATTCATCCTCGAAAATAGCTTCATTAATGAGATGGCATGATGAAGGGCGTACGAAGGATGGAATGTTGAGACATCCAGCAGATAGTCTAGCATGGAAAGCATTTGATACTAGGCATTCTGATTTTGCCTCTGATATTCGTAATGTTCGGTTGGGTTTAGCTTCAGATGGCTTCAATCCTTTTCGGACTCTAAATTCTACATATAGCACTTGGCCAGTTGTTCTAATACCATACAATT
This sequence comes from Calamus simplicifolius, assembly GCA_900491605.1. NCBI lineage: Eukaryota > Viridiplantae > Streptophyta > Magnoliopsida > Arecales > Arecaceae > Calamus > Calamus simplicifolius. Next base: position 897,485 of record UESW01003886.1, on the reverse strand, counting down.
TGCCACCATGGTTGTGCATGAAACAATCCTCACTTATCTTGTCAATGGTTATTCCAGGTGATAAGGGTCCAGGAAATGATATTGATATTTTTCTACAACCTTTAATAGAGGAATTGAAACAGTTATGGGAAGGTGTCGATGCAATTGATGCTTCAAATGGTGAAACATTTAAACTACGGGCAGCTTTGTTGTGGACTATTAGTGATTTTCCAGCATATGCCAATTTATCTGGCTGGAGTACAAAGGGAAGGGTTGCATGTCCTTGTTGTGCAGATTCGACACATTCAATTTGGTTAAAACATGGAGGAAAATTTTGTTATATGGGTCATCGTCGATGGTTAGAACCAAATCATCCGTTTCGTTTTCAGAAAGATTTATTTGATGGTACCATAGAATTGGGATGTGCACCAATTCCACCTTCTGGAACTAATGTTCGTATACAAATGGATTCCATTAATTACATATATGGTAAATTCTCAAAGTCTTCTACAAAAAGAGGAAGGAATGATCAAGAAGGATTGTCAGAAGAAGTGACTATTAGTAATATGGATGCACAAGTATTTGAAGATTCAGATAATTTTTTTGAAAAAGAAAATGAGGAAGATGTACAGATAACATGTACAAATCAGCCTAGCAAGCATTTATGGAAGAAAAGGAGTATCTTCTTTGACTTACCTTATTGGGAACATAATCTTATTCGGCATAATCTTGATGTCATGCACATAGAGAAGAATGTTTGTGATAATCTACTTGGAACATTGTTGAATCTTGATGGAAAGACCAAAGATAACATGAAGGCACGATTGGATTTAAAAGAATTGGGTATCCGATCGGAGCTTCATCCCATTATGCTTGCTAATGATAGAACTTATTTGCCTCCTGCATCTTATACAATGTCTCCTCAAGAAAAAAATTATTTTCTTGCAGTATTGAAAAATATTAAAGTACCTGATGGATATGCATCAAACATTTCAAGGTGTGTGCATCTTAAAGATATGAAAATTTCTAATCTCAAAAGTCATGATGGTCACATATTGATGCAAGATATCTTACCAATAGCGGCAAGATCATCAGTGCCTAAACAAGTTCTTGCAGTTATAATTCGGCTATCATCATTCTTTAAGGCATTATGTTCAAAAGTTATTGATCCTGGAGAGCTTGATCAGTTGGAGTCTGATGTTACTATTACACTTTGTCAGATGGAAAAGATTTTTCCTCCTGGATTTTTTACTATTATGATACATTTACTCATTCACTTAGCTTCGGAAGTTAAGCTTGGTGGACCGGTACATTATAGATGGATGTATCCTATTGAGAGGTACGACATATAGGCTGATGTATCCTACTGATCGATCCACTATAATTTTTAATAAAAGTAGCATCATAATTATGCTATATTTAAAAATTAATTTATGTTGTAGGTACCTTGTGCGATTGAAAGATTATGTACGAAACAGAGCCTATCCAGAGGGTTCGATTGCAGAAGGATATATTGCTGAAGAGTGTTTGACATTTTGTTCAAGATATCTTCAAGATGTAGAGACAACATTTAATAGACCTCAACGGTATAGTGATTTCGTACATAACAGAATTGTATAAGTTTTCAACTGCAGGTAGAGTCTTGGGAAAAACTGAAACTATTGTATTGGATCCTAAATCAATGGCACAAGCACATCGTTATGTGTTACTCCATAGTGAAATAATATCTGACTATCGTAGGTCAGTATGATTTATTGCATTTCAGTTTAAATATCATATCTTATTTTTTGTTCTAAATGAATAAAGTAAATTTTATGCAGCGAATTTTTAATGTCTCAACGACAAGCTAATCATGGCACTCGACCTAATCCAAGGATTGAACAGCGATGGTTAGTCGAGTTATTTCCTGAATGGCTTTCAAAACAGGTTTGATATATACTTAGAGAATATATGTATAGATTTAGTATCAAATAACCTGTTAACATTCCTTTTTATTTTCTAGGTATCAATGATGATGGAGAGAAATTTTTCAGCTGAATTAATAGCCTTGGCTCGAGGACCTAACAAAGTTGTCAATAGATATAATGGTTTCATAATCAATGGTTTTAAATTCCATACTAAAGATCGTGAGAAATTTAGAAGAACACAGAATAGCGGTGTTATGGTGGAAGCAGATGGAAAAACTTATTATGGTGCACTAAAAGATATTTATGAGTTAGATTACTACGGAATCTTTAAAGTCATATTATTTAGATGTGACTGGGTAGATATAAACTCATCAAGGGGTTTGAAAAAGGATACAAATGGATTTACACTTGTAAATTTTACAAGGTTGATACATACTGGTGCCTTATTGAAGGATGATCCATTCATTTTTTCTTCTCAAGCTCGTCAAGTATTTTTTGTACAAGATGCAAAAGATAAAGATTGGGCTACTGTTATTAAAACAAAACCGAGGGACTTATATGATATGGGAAAGCAGTTGGAAGATGATGAAGATGATGACACTTATACGCATTCAATGCCATTCAATTTTGTACCGGTTGATGACATACATGCGACGGTATCCTTGGTTAGGACAGAATTTGAAGGAAATGATAATGCTTGATTCTTATTGTTGGTATTAAATTTTGTACTATAATGGACTTTCTTAGAAATTTTGTGATGCACCTCGGCCGTACTCTCAATATCCAGATTTCTTCTGGCTTATAAAAACTCTTTTGTTTCAGCCTTATTTACTTTTAATAAGCATGATTGGTAAGTTTCATTCCAGAATTAAACTTTGTTTGGTGAATGGACTTAGATTCTTCTATCATTCCATTTCTTCCATTAGGTGTTGATTTTAAGGTAAAGATTGTTGACATTGGGGGGAAACGATTGAAGCTTGCAATCTGGGATACAGGTACGTATTTTCTCATTTTTGTTTGAGAAATTAAATGTTGAAATTGGCAAGTATCCCATTTCAACATTTAATATAGGTACGTATTTTCTCTGTCCATAAAATTCTTGTTTTGTTTCCCACAAGCCTTGTTTTGTATCTAATGAGTTTGTTTTCCTGGTTTTGGGCATGAGCTCTTAGTTTCTTGTAAGGTGGCTTGGTTTGGGCTTGTCTAACAGACCCAGAGATCACATAGGTTAGGTGGGTAAAATCTATTAGCAGCAGCTCCAACATTACAAAGGCAGTAACTAACTAACACATAACACCAATTGTAAGGTAAAATCTATTAGCTTTGCTTATGTTAGGTTTAGTGACGATCCAAGCTTAGCTACAAAGTTTGTTTGGGCTCTAGTTTTAAGTCTAGACCCAATTTACATTAGCTCGAACTTAACCTATGGCCTAACCCAAAATTAGTGGCTGATTTTCTTGATTGAAGAACGTCCTGTCATTCAAGCAGTGGCTGATTTTCTTGATTGAGGTGTAAAGGTTAATTTTTAGACCTCAACGGTAACCCCCGGAACACAGTGAGTGCACACTTGCCAGAGGGGTCATTAGCTGGTGGCCTCATAGCCATGCCCTTCACTTCAATAGCATAAGTTAGTTTGGATGATTAAAATAAGAAATAAAGGATGAATATAATCTGTGAATGAATTCTGACACCAAATAATTCCCAATTAGTTTGATTAATAGAGTGAAATGAGGAGAATCATTTGGTCAATGGGCTATTGAAAACTTTTTATCAGTTGTCAAGTTACTAAGCTCACTGATCAAGCGGAAATGCCCCCAGCTCACAAGCAGTGAAGACGCTTGGCTACTCTAGGTTACTCCATTCACACATTCCAGACACCAGCACATACATATAAATTTGCACTCTTTAATCTTCATCTTTCTCCTGCTTAGGATTCAATAAAAAAAAAACTCACTCTTACCCCTTTGTTTAATATATATATATTTAATATTTATTTTCACTAACTCTTACTCTGATGTAAATGATAGGTGACATTATGTCGCGCTCACGGACAGAGGGTCGCACTTCTGCTTCATCACAGCAGGTTCATGCTGGTTCTTCAGCAGGTCCATCATCTTCTGGGCATCATGATCCTATTGTTGGTGTAGGAGGTCCATCTTCTGAGCATCATGATCCTATTGTCGGTGTAGGAGATGATGAGCTACACATTCAGGGTAATTTATTTTTTTATTTAGTTTGATAAAATATCTTTACACTTTTTACTATAGTTTACACATGCATATCTATTTTTATGCAAATGAATCTGGGAGGGTTACATGCAGACGCGGATCCATATTAGTTCGGGATGTATGGCAGATGCGTGAGGGTGAGCAGATAGTGGTTGAGTGCAATCAGCTGGGGCAACCAATTAAAAAAGCCGCTAGCTTATTGAGTTCCTTTTTAGGGTCAGTTGCACGGAGGCATCAGCTTTGTCCATTAAGTTATGCAAAATGGAATGACATGCTTCCAACGTATAAAGTTGAGATTATACGAGTTGTGCAGGTAAAAATTTGAATCTAAACATTTCTTATTTTGTATACTTGTTATATTATGCTTTTTTATATTTTTTTTATTTACAAACAACTTATTTTATTTTAATTAAGTCAATTATTAGACTTAACAATTAAATTGTTTTGCAGTCTAAGTTTGTACTACCTCCATCCACTCATGATTTTGTATTGAAGTCTCTAAACCGAAAATGGAAAGAATATAAGGCATATTTGAAGATGAAGTACAAGTTGTCGGGTATGACCGAGGAGCAAGTAGTTTGTACTTGTCCTCCTGATGTACCCCCTCATCAGTGGATGGAGTTGGTTCAATTCTGGTTCTCCGAGAGGGGACAGGTATGTTGTTATTTAATAATTTAAGATACTTTAAAATATTTATTTTTTTTCAAATATAATAAGTATATTTATTTAATTTTGCAGACATATTCTAATATTGGTAAAACTGCACGAGCATCTCTGTCTGTTCCCCATACATCGGGATCCAAGAGTTATGCGCGAGTCAGACAAGAGTTCGTATGTTCCTTAAACTAAAAATTTATATTTTTTATATCAAATCATTTACTTGTTAAATGACTCTTCCCTAACTGACCTTGAGCACACGTTAGTATACTTCTTTGTTTCAGAAACTATAAAATTCAGGATTCATGATAGTTAACACATTACTGATGATTACTTTTGTGGTTGAGTCTAGTATCTATTCATCAATGAACTTGTGAAGACCCACCAAACAATATCTGATTTTTCCCATAGAATGTCAACCATAGAGAAAATAAAAATATCAAGCAGTTTCAACTAAATATGAAACATTAAAGAACTCAAGAAGTATCTGATTTTTGCCATCTCTGGGTGCTACACGGGGCCTCTGTTCAATATGCTAGTTGGCTTGGGGATGTCTCTTGTGCTGGCATCTTGGACCTTGCACCCATCCCCTTTTGTGATCCCTCAGGAACCATCTCTCGTTGAGACAATTGGGTTTCTTGCAGCTGGCTTGCTCTGGGCCCTTGTGATGTTGCCAAGGAGAGGAATGAAGCTAGATAGGGTGTTTGACTTTGGGTTGCTTGCCATTTACTTGCTTTATATGCTTGAGGCTTTCTGAGAGCCTTGGATTCGTGCAGCTTGGAAGCCGTTTTCATCTATAGATATTGATGCTCCTGGAGATTTACGTCTGGGCTTGTAATTTTGTACATCTGCTCTTCTAATTTGCCGATTTATGCTCCTAGAGATTGTACATCTGCTCTTCTAATTCGCTAATTTATGATAGTACATCTGGACTTGCGTGGTTTTTTTTTTTTTTTCCTCTCTAAAATAATACTATTCTCTCTAAATGTAACTTTGTGATTTATGGCGACTTGATTTATTAGCTTGTGAGCTAGTCCCACTAGAACAGAGATATCCACAAGGCTTTTGGTTTGATGATATTTTCGGCTGTCATCTGTGGAAGAAATCTGTCATTCTTAGTCTCTTTGTCTTCCAGCTTTGACATGAAAACATGAAAACATGCCGATCATCATAAGTCACAATGGCTGTTTTGGTTTAAGTTGATGATTATCATTTGACATTGGAGTAGTCATTTCTCTTCACCCATGGCCATGAGTCATGACCCTTACTGCTTTGCAGCAAGTGGCCTTGGACGTTGTTTTCTCATTATATATATATATATATATATATATATATAGTTCAGATCCTTTCTGTTCATCAAACAATTAGACGTATCTAATTATTTCCAGAACACGATATGTTCAAATTATAGTTCTTTTAGGATTTTGGCCATATAGATCCATTTTGTGTTTAAGAAGGCAACATGCTTGTTGAACTGTCAAGGTCTCCGTCTAGCAGTCCTTAGCTTTTCTTGTTACTCTATCTTAATAACATGTCCCTCTCATGACAGCAGCTTCTAATAAAATGGCAGAAAAAGTCGGCAACGTCCAAGAGATACGGAATTGTTTCTCTACTAGTATTTGGCATGTTCATTGCAAGTAGAAAAACAAGACAGAACCAAAAGGAAAGCATTCACTTATTGAGATTAATTTTTATGTAATTTTCAGTTTAGTCTCCGTCTTCTCCAATCTTTAGCAATGTTTCACATGCTTTTACATCGACATGAACAATGTGTGTATGTAGGTATAAATGCATGAATGGACAACTTAGTTTTATCAATATAAAATTTAGTTTTAAAAAATGTAATATTTCTTGTAGATGGATGAGCATGACGAAAACCTGGTGAGGTGGAGTTTTACCGAATGACTCATATTCACCGTGATGGCACTTTTGTCCGAGATGAGTCAAGGGACTTATATGTAATTATTTATTACAATTTATTTCATGCAACAATTTTAATTTGATTTTATTATTTAATAAGATCTAACTAATTTTTTTAAATTAATACAGGAAAGAGCTACAGCTCTTATTGCTGAGCGTGTTGATGACTCTATACAGAGTAGTCGTATTGAGGCCGACGTATTTACGGAGTTGATGGGGCCGGAGCGCTATGGTCGAGTGAGGGGTTATGGAGTTGGAGTCACCCCCACTCAGTTATCTGAGATGAATAGAAATGAATGTGTTGCTGCAGATTCTATAGATGTTCGCAGACTTGAGCATGAGATGGAGGAGATGCGACGAAGAGTGCCAATGATAGAGCAGAGATGGAGGAGATGCGACAGAGGAGTGCCGCCGATAGAGCAGCGATGGATTCTATGAGAGAGCACATTGAGCGGCTTACATCTATCGTACACATGTTTGTTCCACATCAGGTATATATATATATATATATATTATTAATATATATTCTTATATTATATCAATTATTTATCTAATATATTGCAATTGATAGTTAAGCAAATTAATTTTTTTTAATTATTCTTATAGGCTCCTGGAGCATCAGATCGGAGCGGACAGGGTGACGATCTTCCTCCTACAGATCATTGACCTCACCTACTTTTATTTTAGATCTTCCATTTTATGTATTTTTAAATTTTGTTAAACTTTAACTTGTAACTCTCTTAGTTGATGCAATGAAATGTATGCAATGTGATTTTAAGAATGTATGAAATGTAATTTGGAATTAATGTAAGCAATGTGATTATTAATTGCATTAATTTTGGTTTAATATACAGGTTTAATTTAAATGTTTGTAAATTTATTGGGTCATTGCTGGTGGAGATCTGATCAGGATAATGATTTTGTAAATTTTAATAAACATATTAATAACACAATAAAGTTTTGAAGGGCTCTGTGTTATTGTCCTCAGGATAATGATTTTGTTGTGCTATTCTATACACTCCAACCTTGGGGCTCTAGCAAGTAATTTCGTTTACCGAGTCTTGTACAGTGGAAATATACCAATCTACTGTGGTATCTGGACCTCTTTATGTTGCACTTTCATGACATGAAAGATTTCTGCTTGATATTTTTGATGATGATTTATTTTTTTTAAATTTTCAGATTGCGTAAGATTGTTAATTGTGGCATGCATACCATATCTTGTGCATGTTTATATTTTTGGAGGATTCATGTACCACATTTTCAGGGTAATGTTATCTTTGATTTTGTGCAAGATGAGTATGACTGTTAAATGAGAAGCAAAGATGGCGTGTAGTTTATTATGTAAAAGACAAGCAGCAGGAGCATCAGGGTTCAGAATAAAGCAAAATGTGTGCACATCTACAGGTTTGTATTTTTGTTTACTTCATAGTCTCCGAGGAGAGTCATCAGAGAACATGAATTAAATTCACAGGGTAAAGCAATGCATTATGGCTGGTGTAAGCTAGAATTTTACTAACAGTTTCTTGTGCTATTTTCTTGTTCTATTATTAAAATATTTGTTTCAGCAAATTATATTGAAATAGCTGGTATTTCCATGTTAGTGGGACATATCTTTTCTTTTCTCTTTGTTTTTGAAATTTGTGGGACATCTATCTACTTCGTACAGCTTTCAACAGAAGTATCATTCATCTCGCCTACATCCATTTCAACTTGAACTAGGGGCACAAAAGATCACAAAGATTCCACCAAACTGGTAACTGAATCTTCTCTGACATGTTAACAGATCAAATAAGAACCTTAATGCAATAAAAATAATGCAACGATGACTTTAGGATGCTAGTCTCTCTTACCAGTTTTGAAATGTGATATTACTTGAATTCGTTTGAGAGCTCTGAGGTTTTCGTTCTTAATTTCTCTGACCAACCCTTTTTGGATCAGACCAAAAGCCTTACTCCAGCTATCTTCTATTATTGCACTCTCATTGCTCAGATTTGACTTGTTTCCCATCTCTTTTCATAACAATCCGAGACTTCACTCAAAAACCTAAATACAAGCTGGACTCTCACATACTTTGTCTAAGTTGAGACGTCCTTGCAAAGCTCAGATTTATGTGATATAGATTTCACATATATTTGAGTTGATTGCGAACAGCTGGAGACGAGGTGGTCGTGCTAGCAAGTAATTTGTACTATTTCATATGTTTATGAGTTGTTTACTGTATGTTTTGATGACAGTTTTTGGGCATTGTCTTTTCTGTTGTGAAGTGTGTATTTTTCCTCCTGACATTGGTTCATATTTTCTTGGTTTAATATACAGCTTTAATTTAAATGTTTATAAATTTAGTTTTTTTTAAAAAAAATTGATCGTTAATATGCCGACGCTTTTAATAGCGTCGGTAGGTTATATAAAAGCCGACGCTTCAAAAAGCGTCGGCTTGTTTAAAAGCCGACGCTTCAAAAAGCGTCAAAAACAAAATTACCGACGCTATTTAAAGCGTCGGCATTTTTATTTTTACCGACGCTTCCTTAAAGCATCGGCAAATTTCGTAACCACCCCCTTTCTGCCAACGCTTTAGAAAGCGTCGAAAAACCGTATCCCGACGCTAAAAAAGCGTCGGTAAATAACATAAAAGCGTCGTTAAAATTGAAATTTACTGTAGTGTAATGAAGCAATTGGAAGTAGGTACTCTTATACTCCTCAACCTCTGTTGTGAATGTAAGGCAACACTCAAACTATTGCCCTCTACCTTTTATTTATTTCTACGCTCAAATCATTGCCCTCTACCTCTTATTTATTTATTTATTTTTCTTTTTTTTCATTGGTTATTATCGTGAAAGGCAACACCATCCATAGAGAGTAGAAGCATCATTGAAAGCTGCGGTGAGGGTTGGAGGACGATGGGGAGGGAGGAGGTTGGGGGGGAGGGGTGCGGCCATAGATGACGGATGAAGAAAAGGGAGGACAGAGAAGGCCTTGGAGTGGAACGGGTTAATGGGTCAAATAGATTATTTTTATTATTTTATTAATTATTATTAGATATTGGGCTAATAGATTAGCTATAAATTTTAAATTAGTTTTATCATTTGGATGCCACGTGTGTTACCATATTTACTGCCGTGTAGGGTAAAAACTATTGGCATTTTTTTTAATGATAGAGATTAAAGTAAAATAAAAAGAAAAGTTTAAGATTACTTTTATAATTTTTTTAAATTTAATTAAAATTAAAGTGACATAATACCTTAAGTTTAAAGATTAATTTTGTAGTTTAGCCAAATAAAAAAGTTGGGAGTCAAGCGCAGCTGGGCAGAGAAATGGGGTGGAAAAAAAAAAAAAAAAGACAAAACGGAAGTTGAGAACACACTCAGCTTCCGGCTTAAACCCAAAAAGTTTTCTTGGCTTCCCGCTCTAAGAAGAAAAAATTAAATAAAGTCATCAAAACTCAAAAGCGCACCAAAAGGAAGTCCCAGCCTCCGGTCTTCCACGCAAGAGGAAAACTTTTCCCGAGAAAAGAAAAAAAAAAAAATGGAGTCAAGTTCGCGCAGCTGGGAAGTCAAAAGGAGTGGATATATATATATATATATATATATATATATATGTATATATATATATGTATATGTATACATATGTATATATATGTATATATACATATGTATATGTATACATATGTATATATATATGTATATATATATATATTGAGGGGTAAAATCACCGCGTATCAATAATCGTGCATACGGCTAAGGCTAGCCTTGTTTCCTATTCGTTGTGCGACTCCCGTCAGAGATAAGTCAGCCTCAGTAGGTCGGAGCGCCCTAGCCCCCACCGAGCCAAGAGTTCCCAAGGCACGAGCTATTGTCTATCGTCTCTCGGTCCCTCGAGCCGAGCTTTCGTCTCTCGGTCCCCTTGGCCGAGCTATCGTCTCTCGGTCCCTTCAGCCGAGCTATCGTCCATCGTCTCTCGACCCTCGAGCCGAGCTATCATCTCTCGGTCCCCTTGGCCGAGCTATCGTCTCTCGGTCCCTTTGGCCGAGTTATCGTCCATCGTCTCTTGGCCCTAACCGAGCCATCCCATCATCCAGCCTTTCTAGCCGATCTTTTCTATCACTTGGCCCAGCCCGAGCGATACCTGCACCTCTACGGAATTCAATGCGGGAAGGCTTAAAATAGTGAGATTCCAAACAGGAATCATGTAAGAAAGTGGCCTAGAGCCCTGGGGCCTATGCCCCCACCAAATCTCGAGATGTCAACAAGTTCTCCCAGCCATCGATCCACTAACTAACCCGATAAGAATCCTACCGATCCCATAACAAACTGGATTCAGATCTCAATGGCCTTCGGACCCACGACGCTCCCAAACAACCAGGTGATCCTCTATAAATACCACAGCCTCAGATCCCCTCAGGTACGCCATCTCTTATGCGCACACTCGCTCACTGCATTTGTTTTCCGCCATTATCGCTCTGCTCCGAGCCCTGGGAGAGACTCTTCAGCGAGAGCCTTCTCCTCATTTTTGTTGACTATCGATCTCCACTGACTTGAGCATCGGAGGGTCTTCCGCAGAGGGCCACCCCCAACGCCTCTCACGCGAGGACTGTCTTATAGGTCCGCCCAGGAGGGAGCTCATCTCGAAGCCCGAGCACACCTGAGTTGGAGGACAAGATTTCAGCAGCAACAAATTGGCGCTAGAGGAAGGGTCCTCAAGTCACTAAAAACTTGTGATCCGGGAGATAAGGATCTCAGTCTGCAAGAAAACTCCTCCCATGGCCAACCGAAAAAAGGCTACCTCCAAAGTCCGAGATCAGGTCACTTATCAAAGGCCTGATCCAGTGAGCAGTGTCACGCCGCCGTCGTCGCCAGTCGAGACTCCATCGCCACCGGCGGCCTTGGTGACCCAGGACCAGTTCGCCTTACTGGTCCAGCAGGTCTAGGCCCTGGCCCACTTGATTCAGGGGCGCTCCGAAGCCCCCCATCCGGCTGCTCCTGCTCCTCACCCTTCTGAGGAGAATGCAGCCCTCGCTCATCCAGCGATCTCTTCTTCCAGCCCGCATGGGGTTGCGAACCCCCCTCGCCGTCCAGAGAAGCTGAGCTAGCTCCCCAATGAGCCCGCGTCAAAGATCTCCCTAGATCTCGACGGGCCCAATCTCTCTTCCCGGTGTATTCTCGCCATGATTCAACACAGTCTCAGTACTCTCTCATCTCGCACCCTCTGCTCTTCCTGACGAGGAGATCCGTCGCCAGCTTCAAGAAATGCATCAAGAGCTTGACGCCGCCAAGCAAGCTCATCCGCTTTAAAATAAAGTGGAGCATGGCATTCCCTTCTCCAAGAAGATCATGGAGGAAGTGATTCCCTCCCACGTCAAGCTGCCTGCCATCGAGCCTTATCATGGCTCCTTCGACCCCAACGATCATCTCAACAGCTTCCGATCAATAATGATATTCCACGGGGCATCAGATGCGATCCTCTGTCGCGTCTTTCCTTCCACCCTTAGGGGATCTGCCCGAACCTGGTTCAATGCTTTGAAGCTAGGTTCCGTTGATTCATTTGACGAGCTGAACCGCCTTTTCATCAGCCAGTTCGTCAGTAGCCGCCGCCACCGACGGAGATCCGACTCCCTTTCTAAGGTTAAGCAGAGAGAGGGGGAGTCCCTGAAGAAATATCTCGGCCATTTCAACATGGCCATGCTGGAGGTGGATCACCTCAATCATGAGGTGGCCATGTCCGCCCTAGCAGGCAAAGTATTGAAGGAGAGCGACTTCTACCTGGCCTTGGAGGTTAGCTACCCTCCAAACCTCTCCGACATGATGGCCCTGGCAGACAAGTATGCCAGAGTCGAAGAGTCGCGGAGAGCCGCCCGAGCTGAGCTAACAAAGAAGAAGGAGCCCAAGGGCTCCGATAAACACCGACCTGCCCGCCGGCCAAGCCCGCCTAGCCGCCAGAGGATTCCCCAGCCGCCGCCAAGGAACCGCACTCAGAGCCCGCCTAGGAGGTTCCACCGGTTCACTCCGCTCACTACTCCAAGAGCGGAGATCCTCATGAAATCAAGCGCCAACTTCCTCGACCTCCTCCTCTTAGAGGGAATGCGGCTCGGAGAGATCCCGCAAAATATTTCCGCTGCCACCGCGACCATGGCCATGACATTGAGTGTTGGCAACTAAAGAATGAGATTGAAAGGCTCATCAAGCGGGGTAGACTGGATCGGTTCAGAGGAGCCCCTGAGCTAAGAAACGGGGGCGATCATCGGCCTGAGCCCCAGCAGCAACCTCCTCCTCCTCCAAATCCTCCAGTCGTTGGTCACATTAACGTGATTGAGGCGATCGGTAGTCCTTCATGCGGGAGGGACGATGAAGAAGGTTCGGTGCCGAAGAAAGCATGACCTGATGAGATCTCTTTCTCCAATGACAACTTCCAGGGGATACAGTTCCCGTACGATAATGCGCTAGTTGTATCTCTTAATTTGAACAACTATGATGTAAGCCGAATTCTAATTGATAGTGGAAACTCCGTCAATGTTTTGTACCTTGATGTGTTTGTGAAGATGAAGCTTCTCATGGAGAGTCTCCGAGCCGTAGACTCCACCCTAATGGGGTTCACCGGCGATGTCATTATCCCGGAGGGGGTCATCACCTTGATAGTCTGTGCGGGGCCTGGCCCCGCGTGGCCACTGTGTATGCAGATTTCCTGGTGACCAAGCTACATTCGCCCTACAACGCAATCTTGGGAAGACCCGGCTTAATGTCTCTCAGAGCCGTCGTCTCCATCCCCCATCTTGTTATGAAGTTCCCTACCGAGCGAGGGGTAGGTGTAGTCCGAGGAAGCCAAGCAATAGCTCAGCAGTGTTTCGTCACCAGCCTGCAGTCCAGACTTCTCGAGGTCGATGGACTAGACGCTCGGGAGGATTTTGCCGAGCAGCGAGGAAAACCAGTCGAAGAGCTGGAGGAAGTACCACTGGACGAAGCTCGGCTGACCAAACCATAAGGATTGGGTCGCTACTGAAAGGGAAGCCCCGGCTGGAGCTGATCAACTTTCTTCGAAGGAATGCTTATGTCTTCTCCTGGTCGGCCTCAGAAATGCCTGGGATTAGTCCGGACGTCCTTGTCCACCATCTTAATGTGGACGAGATATTTCGACCCATAAAGCAGAAGAAGAGGAGCTTCGCCCTGACCGGCAGAGAGCGATTGAAGAGGAGGTGGATAAGCTCATCAAGGCAAACTTCATTCGAGAAGTAAATTTCCGAGCTGGCTGTCCAATGTTATCATGGTGAAGAAATCGAACGACAAATGGCGAATCTGCATCGACTTCACCGATCTTAATAAAGCCTGCCCGAAGGACAGTTTCCCTCTCCCTCGGATTGACCAGCTCGTAGATGCCACTTTCGGCCATCAGATGCTAACGTTCATGGACGCATATTCAGGCTATAACCAAATTCGGATGGCACCCAAGGATGAAGAAAAGACCGCCTTCATAACTGACTGAGGTACCTATTGTTACCGAGTCATGCCTTTCAGTCTGAAGAATGCAGGTGCCACCTACCAAAGGCTGGTGAACAAGGTCTTCAAGGAGAAAATCGGTCGGAACATGGAGGTATACATTGACGACATGTTGGTCAAAAGCAAGGAAGCTTCCCAGTATATCGAAGACCTCTCAGAGAGCTTCGCGACACTCCGAAAGTATCGGATGAAGCTCAATCCGACAAAGTGTGCTTTCGGCATCACCTCGGGAAAGTTTCTGGGATTTATGGTTTCTCAGCGAGGCATCAAAGCAACCCACAGAAGATTCAAGCCCTTCAGCAAATGGCGCCCCCGACATCTATTAAAGAAGTCCAGCGCCTGACCGGAAGGATTGCGGCCCTCAACCGCTTCGTAGCTCGGTCGGCCGAGAGGAGCCTCCCTTTCTTCAAAGCTCTCCAATCCGCTAAGAACTTCCAATGGACTCCTGAATGCCAAAAATCATTTGAAGACCTCAAGAAGTATCTCGGCTCACCACCTCTCCTCGACAACCCAAATCCGGGAGAGATGCTATTTTTGTACCTGGCAGTTTCAGAAGGCGCAATTAGCTCGGTCTTGGTCAGAGAAGAGAAGAAGACCCAAAAGCCAATCTATTATGTCAGCAAACTGCTCTGGGACGCCGAGACGAGGTATACCCAAATTGAGAAGCTAGTTTTGGCCCAGATAACGTCGGTTCGGAGGTTGCGACCATATTTCTAGGCGCATTCTGTAACAGTCCTCACTGACCAGCCCATCAAGGCGGTGGTCCACCGCCCCGATATCAGCCTCGTCCGGCCATCAAAGCACGGGTTCTAGCCGACTTCCTCCTTGAATGCACTATCCCAAAAGATGGCTCCGCTCCGAACTCCTCCGAGCATCCAAAGTCGAGCGCCCTGTGGTTGCTTCATGTCAACGGATCCTCCAACGCCAATGGCTCCGGTGCTGGTTTAGTCCTCACCAGCCCAGAGGGGGCGACCTTCGAGTATAGCGTTAGATTCTCCTTCCCAGCCTCTAACAACGAGGCCGAGTATGAAGCTCTGCTCGCCGGACTCTGAATCGCCCATGATCTGAAAGTGAAGAAGCTAAATGCCTTCACCGACTCTCAGCTGGTAGCTGGTCAAGTGCGGGGCGAGTTTGAAGCCCGGAAGCCAAATATGACTTGGTATCTCCAAGAGGTGCGGAACCTACTCTCTCACTTCTCTGAATTTGAAGTTGTTCAGATCCCCAGATCCGAAAATGCTTGTGCCGAGCTATTATCTCAGCTGGCAACTGCGGAGTCGATGGACTTCGAGCGGAAGTTCCCCTTGGAAATCCTGGAAAGGCCTAGCATCGCGGAGGCGGACCGAGTGATGCAGATTGAGGTCGAACCATCTTGGTTTGACCCTATATTGAAGTATCTTAAAGAAGGGTCGCTCCCAACCGACTGCAGGGAAGCAAGGAAGCTGAGACTGCAAGCTACCCACTATGTGCTGATCGACGACCAGCTCTATAAGCGATCCTTTTCCATGCCGCTGCTCAGATGCCTCTGCCCGTCTGAAGCTGATTATGCTCTTCGAGAGGTGCATGAAGGAATTTGCGGCAATCATCTAGGAAGTCGATCTTTATGCCACAAGGTGCTTCGCTAGGGATATTTCTGGCCAACCATGCAAAAGGATGCCGATAATCTCGTCCAAGTCTGTGACCCATGCCAGAGGTACTCCAACATTCAGAGGCACCCTTCCACCAGTCTGGTCCCTATTTCCTCTGCTTGGCCCTTTGCTAAGTGGGGGATGGACATTCTCGGCCCTTTTCCTCTCGCCACTGGACAGAGGAAGTTCTTATTTTTTGCCATTGATTACTTTACTAAGTGGGTCGAGGCTGAAGCAGTTGCCCAAATCACCGAAGCTCGAGCCAGGGATTTCGTGTGGAAATCCATCATTTGCCGTTTTGGTCTCCCGCATACCATCATCACCGACAATGGCAAGCAATTTGATAATCCCAAATTCTGAGAGTTTTGCGAGGATCATGGAATTAGTCATCGCCTCACCTCAGTAGGGTATCTGCAAGCTAATGGAGAAGCCGAGGTAACAAACCGGACCCTACTTCAGGGATTAAAGCCCGGCTCGCCAGAGCCCGAGGCAGATGGGCGGATGAGCTTCATCATGTTTTGTGGGCCTACTGCACCACTCAGAGAATCCCCACCAGCGAGACCCCATTCCGGATGGCCTTTGGCACGAAAGCCATCATCCCTGTGGAGATAGGCCTTCCCTCTCCGCGAGTGGAAAGCTACTCAGAAGAGGCTAACGACGAGCAGCTCCACACCAATCTCGACTTGGTGGAAGAGATCAGGAAAAAAGCTTGAATTAGAATGGCCGCGTACCAGCAAAGAGTGGCCCGCTATCATGCCTCCAGAGTCAAGGGTAAATCCTTCTCACCTGGCAACCTTGTCCTTTGGAAAACATCCGTCTCCAAACCGCTAGAGCAAGGAAAGCTCTCACCGAACTGGGAAGGCCCCTACCAAGTAGCGGAAGTCATCGGACCTGGCACCTACAAGCTCCAGGATCTAAGCGGGAAATCCATTCCCCAGACGTGGAACTCGGACAATCTCCGCATATACTATCAGTAGGGTACGCCTCTTTGACTTGCCCTATTTATAACTTTGGCATAGTATTCCTATTATCTACGACATGGTCGCTTCTTTGAAAAACTGCAATGAGAAATGGATACCTCTAGCTCACTCTCGGCACAACCGAGCTATTTCTCGAGCTTTCAATTGCATCTCTGAACCTTGGCTGGTTCAAGCCTTACCCTATAAAGACTCGGTATGGCCGAGCGCCCCTAGTATGATTAAGAGCCGAACAATCTTCAAAGTTTCGTTCGGATTCGGACCTCTTACAAGCCCCGGCCGACCTACGCAATCTTCAAATTTTCATTTAGATTCGGGCAGCTTACAAGCCCCGGCCGACCTACGCAATCTCCAAAGTTTCGTTCGGATTTGGGCAGCTTATAAGCCTCGGCTGACCTAAGCGATCTCCAAAGTTTCGTTTGGATTCGGGCAGCTTACAAGCCCCGACCGACCTATGCAATTTCCAAAGTTTCGTTCGGATTCGGGCCGCTTACAAGCCCCGACCGACCTAAACATTCTCCTATATTTAGCTCGGATTCGGGCAGCTTACAAGCCCCACCCGACCTACGCAATCTCCAAAGTTTCGTTCGGATTCGGGCAGCTTACAAGCCCCGGCCGACATAAGCAATCTCCAAAGTTTCGTTCAGATTCGGGCCACTTACAAGCCCCGACCGACCTAAACGTTCTGCTATATTTAGCACGGATTCGGGCAGCTTACAAGCCCTGACCGACCTACAATCTCCAAAGTTTCGTTCGGATTCGGGCAGCTTATAAGCCCCGGCCGACCTAAGCGATCTCCAAAGTTTTGTTCGGATTCGGTAGCTTACAAGCCCGGCCGACCTACGCAATCTCCAAAGTTTCGTTCAGATTTGGGCCGCTTACAAGCCCCGGTCGACCTACGCAATCTCCAAAGTTTTGTTCGGATTCGGACCGCTTACAAGCCCCGGCCGACCTACACAATCTCCAAAGTTTTGTTCGGATTTGGGCCGCTTACAAGCCCCGGCCGACCTATGCGATCTCCGAAACTTAGCTTGAATTTGGGTAGCTTACAAGCTCCGGCTGACTTATGTGATCTCCAAAGTTTGTTCGGATTCGGGCAGCTTACAAGCCCCGGCCGACCCGTCGGTCTCCAAAACGCAAAACATGGTTCGATGGAGACAAACATCTTGAGGATGGCAGCGAAAATAGAAGTTGCCAAAAAACCTCCCTTGTTTATCATAAAAGAAACAACAAAGAGGAAACAAAAAGATAAAAAGAACCCTCACATGGGCTTATCGTCTTTCCCAAGAGCCGCCGAGCCCTCCTCGCGCCGAGCCAACTTGGCGACCTGCTGACAAAGGGACACTATTTCCCCTTCTTGCTGGCTGATAACACGGCGAAGGAGCTCGACCTCCCTCATTGAAATGGCCAAATATCGCTCGGCCGTTCTCTGGAGCTGCTCATGGCTCGTGAACTCCGATGCCAGAACCATCCCATCGATAGTCACTGCAACGCGGCTCCCCGAGAGTCCCCGCGGCCGTTAGCGCCGCCGTTTGGCCCTTGGGTCGATCGCCTTTCGCCGCCAGAGGCCATATCCACACTCGAGAATCATGGGAAGACTAGCTGAAAGGATGACCGGCACAGGCATCCCTCTGGTCCATATTTAAACCACTCCTGGCGAGTATCTCGATCACTCGGGTCGTTAATTTTGGCCCATGGAAACTCACCACGTGTCATCACCTCAGTAGGCGCTTGCAGGAGACAAGGGGTCGCGCCCCCTCATTGAAGAAGATCGGGAAGCATCGACGAAGAGCATGGGAAACTTCCCCTTTCTCTAGGGACCAGGCTCCCTCCGGTTTGCCAAACCTTTCTGAAATAAATATCCTCGAGAACCTGCTAGACTCCCTCAAATTGGGCATCCTGGAAAAGATGCGTCAGTGATCAGCGCTAGCTCGCCTCCCTTGAGGATAACCGAGTCATAAACTTTGGATGCCGCCATGCGTCGCTCGGATAATCCTCATCCTCTTTGGTAGCCTGCACTAGAATCTTCATTTGCTACAAGAGACAAACAAAATATTATACCTCGGCAACAACCGAGTGATATCCTTCGTACCTCGGCAATAACTGAGTGATATCCTTCGTACCTCGGCAACAACCGAGTGATATCCTTCATACCTCGGCAACAACTGAGTGATACCCTGAAGCTTCAGCTTAGTCGAATAATTCTCCATCGCTCTGACGCGGCTAAGACGTCCTATTATACTTTGACGGAGGAAAATGACCTTCTGTTATTCGACAGTAAAGGTATGTCACGAACTGTTTTTCCCTGCCGAAATACCTACCTCAATAAACGGGATCATGCCTACCTCATGAGTCCATAGGACCGCCCAGGTTCCTCTTTGACTCAATCATGGATATACGCTATCTCCACTGAGGACCGGACACTGGCCTTAGCAAGAACTAAGCCGCGATGGCGCTGCCGAAATATGCTACAGCATAAAAAACGTAACATGGGAGTAACAACTCTCAGCATAGAAGAGGCAGGAGCCAAATAAAGAAGGAATGAAAACTTTCTTTATTTCCTCATCCAAAGAAAAGTTACAATTTCCTACGAGGAGTTACAAGTGCATCAAAGCACAGGAAATAAAAACGAGTACATAGCTCGGCTGAACTGCCTTAGTCAGCTCCAGTTAATAATGATGCTTCAACATCCGACCGAAAAGATCAGGCGACCAGTCAGCTTGCCCTGATAGATAGCAAGGCCGGCTTCCCACGGGTCCTCTAGATGAACTAAGGGATCCAAAGAGAGGCACAGACCTATGGATGCAGATGCTGAGGAAGCTTCCCCCTGGGTGGGATGCTTGACTGCAGGCCGCTGCCCGATTGAGAGAGCTAGGGGACCATTAGCCCCACGCTGCTCTCAACTCCCTCTCCACACGGCGAAGGATTCCCCTCAGAGAAGAGCCGAGAATCCTGCCCGAGGGAGAAGGAAGTCCGTGCGTGCTACGGGGGTGCCTGTGCACTTCCTACCCTGCGACCCCCGCAGCCAAACCACAAAGGACACATAGGAAGCACATATGTGCGCTCTCCGTGTGATCTCTGGGGACCTCCTGTGTGCTCTCCATGTGATCTCCGGAGCTCCTCCCCTGAGGACGAGCCGCTCTTTAGCGACTCCTTCATCACCCCAACTATCCGGGGGAAGACGATTTGCAAAAGGAACACTCGGTCCCTCCACTCTAAGCCTCGGGGATACAGGCATCACGAGAACTTTCACAGTTTGCAGAGAAGAGAACTTTGGGGATCGCCTAACATGGCCCCTTCCTCCCCTTTTTATAGGCGAAATGAACCGGGAGAGGAGTTGAAGCAAAAAGCCCCGAGATTCAAAATGCCCAATCCATGTTGCAACGTGGCCTCCCAAGATAAAAAGAGCACCCTTCTATGCGCACAAAATGCATCGCTCAGTCCATGACGTACTCCATAGGATCTCCTCTGATCCCGGATCATGGGTCATAATTGCAAAAAATTGCCCGCTGATCTCAAAGATATGAGCAGACTTGGAAAATCACCCGGTGAAAACGATACCCTCCAATGGCGAGCGAGCGCCTGCATCGTACGTTGAAACGACCCGCGTTGGAAAGGATCGACGAGATAAATGCCCCTGGAAACTACCGAGGCAACCTTTCGTAGGTTACAGAGCCGTATCAGCCATTTTGGCAAAAAGGAAGGTCGATTCACCTTGGAAAAGATAAGGCGCTGACAAAATAATAAAAGGCGCAGAAGCCAAGTACTCCTCAGTGAGGGCATCTCGATATTCTCTGCTCCGACCCAGTTGATTGTTATGCCTCAGCATAAACCGAGACATTGCCTTGCACTCTATCTCAAGGCCAAAACTGCCTCTACACTTCGGACTAAACCGAAGAGCCTCCTTTCAGTTCGACATAACCGAATGTTATCTTGTACTCCGGCCCAGTCTAAGGTAACTACTTCAATGGTAACGAGACACGTTGTAAGCCCCGGCCTACACCTGGAGTGCATGAGCCCCGGTCAGGGTCGGAGTGCACATCTAATGAATATAAACCCCGACCTATACCCAGAATGCGTAAGTGTCAGATAAGGTTGGAGTGCACGTCCTGGGGATACAAGCCCCGGCTAAGACCGGAGTGCGTCTTTTGTCAAGAACCTCGACGAAAACCGAGCGATATGCAGCGTAAGACTCGGACGATAAAGGAGAACATTTCAAAAACGGCAAACACAAAAGCTGCAGAAATTTTTCTCTTCATTCAATATAGAAAAGATGATAGAAAAGAAAATTACATCGGCCCTCACAGGGGCTTGTTATTTCCTCCAAGCGCCGCTGAGCTCTCCCCCTGCCGTGGAGCCTGCTCACCCAACTGTTGCTGGAGGGACGCCACCTGCCTCTCCAGCAGCCTATTGGCTTCGCGAAGAAGCTCGATCTCCCTTGTAGAAATGGCCAGATACTACTCGGCCGCCTTCATAATCTGTTCGCAGCCTGCGAACAGTGAAGTCATGACCTCTCCGTCAACTGTTACCATGGTGCGACTCCGGCGCAACCCCCTGCGGCCGTCAGCACCACTGCCTGGCCTTCCAGTTGATTGTCCCTCACTTTCGGAAGCCATTTCAGTGTTGAAAGCCTTGGAAGGTCAGCTGAGGATATGGCTAATGACAACACTCCTCCTCCCTTTTTAAAAGTCCCCCCGGCGGGCATGCCGATCGCCAAGGCCGCTAACCCGAACGTTATGACTGCGGGAAATGCCGCATGTCACCACCTTAGTGGGCGTTTGCGGGAGATGAAGAGTTCTGCTCCCCAACCGAGGAGGCTCATTAATAATCCCATGACGCTCAAGGCACGCCCACATCTTCGCCCTGGATAAGCCGAGTTATCCCAGGCCCGACCAGGATGCTTTTGTAATTCCTGGTCCTTTCTAGTCGACCTGCCAAATCTCTCGGTTCTGGCCGAGTTATCACATCTCATAACTTCAAACGAGTGATTGCATTACCCAGCACTAAGCTAAGTCATCATATCTCTCAGCTTCATCGGAGCAATCCCCATGCCTCAGCCTCAGCCGAGGCATTTACCAAAATCCGATCTAAATCGGCCGATGGGCACGAGCAGGTCATAACGTGTTCATAATCAAGAGAAAGCATGAGACAAAAGACCGGCTAAAAAGACAACCAAATAGAGACAAAGACTCATTCATTGAAAGCTTCAACCGAGTTACCAGATGGAAAAGCGAAAAATATACAAACGACCCTTAAGAGTCATGATTGGGAACGACCTCAACGGCCTTCATGGCTTCCTCGGCAACGTTCGGGGGAGCTCGGCTTGTCTCGCCCACTTCAAATGTCTTCATCTCCTCGAAAATAGGCTACAAGGGCCCTTCAGGAGCTACAGCCTCACTAGGACCCAGAATAGAGTCGAAATCGGTGTCTGAAACATCGATATATTCATCTTCCTTAGCCCCTGAGGAACAGGCCTCTAAGGGTTCGACGTCCAAAAAGGAAAGGTCCAATTTCGGATGCTCCCGATATATCTTAGTTCGGACCTCCTCCATGCCAAGCTGGAAGGCCTCGGCATAGGTCGCATCATCTACACCCCAGAGTAAGCCCATTTGCTCCTCGATTTCAGTGACCCACTTCTCAAGCTCCGAGCTCTTTCCTCTACTCGAGGCCAGTTCCTCTTGCATGATCTTCACTTGGTTTTGGCCCTCCAATTTTGCCCTCTCCATCTGCAAACACAGGATTAGCTAATGCAACAGCGAATTAATAGGAAAGGTCTAAAGGACAGGACCGAACCTCCTCCTCCTGCCTGGCTAACATCCCAGTCAACACCTCGGCCCTGCCAAAGGCCCTTAATTTGTCAGCTTGAACCTGCTCGATTCTGCTCCTGAGGCTATCAATCCTCGTTTGCTTATTATCAGCTTCTTCCCAGGCCCGGGAGAGCTCGACATCGAGCTGGTTTAATCTCTCTTGGTGCCATTTAATCCGGTTGTCCTTGGCTACGACGCATTGGTTAAGGTTCGAACCTTCTCCAACTCGCCAAGCATCCTGCTCAAGCGATGCTTCTCCTCGGCACTTTCCCACACCAGCCTGTCTCGACTTTCATTGAACCGTTTCTGAGCGGACTCCATTTCTTCAACATGCCGAGATTCGATCTGCGATAGCTTCGAGCATGCCTCATCAAATCTCGCCTGGAGCCCACGCGACTCCTCAACTTCGAGCTTAAATCTGGATGCGTCATTGAGGGCGGCCCGATACAACCCCCTCACCTTCTCCAACTATTGTTAACAATGTCCAAGATCTGCTCGAATTTGTCAGATGCCGCTGCTCGCAATCGAAGCTCGGAACTAACCCTCTTGGCCTGGACGCTAGCCCCTGTCGCTAGACTCAAACGCCAGCACAATGCTCGTGTGATCAGAGCATTCTACGGAACAAAAAACAAATGAGAAAATGTAATCAAGCTAACTAGAAAGCACCCACTGCTCTGGAATGGCAACTCACCCGGGAGGCGTAAGACTTGGCTAACTTCATGAGGGTGGGATTGTCAATATCGGGGAGGAGGTGAACATCCTTCGCCATGTTCCACTGACCAAATGCGGCATCAATGAGATCTAAGTCTGCAAACTCATTCGTCGAGGGACCGACGCTCGGGAACAATGACGATTTCATCAAAGCAGAAAATGCCTCATCAATGGTCGGGTCCGAACTACCAGGCTGCCCATCCAAGGAGCCTGACTGAACAATCTCAGACTGAGGAACTTTCAATCTCCTGGCCTCTTCCAGTAAAAGTCTGGCATGCGATTCATCAGATACCTCGGCCAGCCCGGTCCCAATGTCCCCGAGGTCTTAGCAGGGAAAGCTTCAGTTAGAAGGTCATCATTATGTCCTTTTTCTTCACCCAAAAGTGCCTCTTCAATTTCTGGCGCCTGCTCCTCCTCCGCAGATTCCATCAAGGCCTTGACTTGTTCATTGGCTCCCCTAATCTCCTCAAGAGGTAACTCTCCGACAAGAAACTCTTCTCGAACCTCCATTGCCTGTGGCACAACATCATCACCCTCTAACCCGTCCGAGGGAGGCCCCTCAATAGCAGATTCCCCCTGAGCCTCAAACGGAGCCCCCTCCGGGCTATCCGCTATTTCCATCACCGGAGGACAGGGGATCTTTGCGATCCTCTCTGAGTCCTCCTCCGTTCTATGCTCTCCCCTCACAACTATTGCCTTTTCCCCCAGCGGGGAAGGTCTCTCTTCTGTGGCTGGCACTCCTGCATCCCCTTTTTTCGACGGTGAGGAGCGCAAGCTGGCCTTGACTCGCCCAACCTCTGGCGAGCGCTCTTTAGAAAAACGGACTTTCTTCTCAAGCTTGCGCCTCTCCACGCTACTGACTTCTCTTGGGTGCTTGCCCAACTCCTTTCTTATGTGGCCTGCCATCTCTGATTTCTTGGCTGCAGGCACGGGTAGTAACCAATCAAGCCTAGATACATTCATTCAAAGAAAAGAAAACAGGAAAAGGGGGGAAGAGCTTACCCTGCCTGTCGATGGGGCTAAGCCCAGCAGTGCAAAGGGCCTTCTCTGATAATAAGACGGTAGTCAAAAATGCCCGAACGCTAGTGAGGGTCCCCAAATCCTCCCTCTCTCGCTCGGATAAGGCCGTATGCGCCTCCATGTCCCTAACTGGGTTTCCCCACCCTCGCGAAAAATCGGAACCAATGTTCCCCTCAGCGACGAAGAACCGAACCTTCCATCCCTTTATGGACGACGGCTTGTCCACGATCGTCTTGAATGACTTCCGAGGTCTGATATAGAACCACTCTGATTTCCTCCCGGGCAACAGATGGTGACAAATGCGTAATAGGGATAGAGTTGTTGTTACCTTTACTTGGCTACACATCGAAATAAACCCAATGATACTCCGCCAGCTGTTGGGAGGGACCATCATCGAACAGATGTTATAAAACTTCATAATCTCCTTCACCAAGGGATGGAGAGGAAACCAGAAGCCCGCCTTCAGACTATCTTCATAAAGGAAGACCCCATGCTCCAGTTCCTGCGAAACCCTATGTTCGGGCCCCGGCAATCGCAGGAGGATATCCGAGGGGATACCATATTTTAGACGGAGTTTCCCCAACTCCTCCACAGTAATTTCTGAGACCATATCACTGGGACTCATTATTCTGCTCACTGGAAGGAACACCAGGTAAAATTGCAAAGAAGATAGGAGAACAAATCCCTCCAGAAGGAAACGGAAGAACGCTGCAAATGGGAATAGCGTTACTTCGACTTTGCTTCCTCCCAAAGGAAACCACCTCAGGAGAAGATAAGGCACCCCCACCAAGGCATACGGATCCACCGCTGTAAACGCTGTGAAAATCAGGATTTGCTATGTGGCAACTCCCCGACTGTTGCCCCAAAGGAGAGCCTTACCCATAAGGGCACGGCGGCCGCACGGCATTGAATAGGGCATCATTGCGCAGGATGTCAAATCCGGATCCCTCCGTTCAAATCGTGTCACCTGGAATTATACTCCCTATGCCCAAACCTGCGCTTCGAACTAGGGAGTGGGGGGCATGTGTTGAGGGTAAAATTGCCGCGTATCAATAATCGTGCACACGGCTAAGGCTAACCTTGTTTCCTACTCGCTGTGCGACTTCCGTCAGAGATAAGTCAGCCTCGGTAGGTCGGAACGCCCTAACCCCCACCGAGCCAAGAGTTCCCAAGGCGCGAGCTATTGTCTATCGTCTCTCGGTCCCTCGAGCCGAGCTATCGTCTTTCGGTCCCCTTGGCCAAGCTATCGTCTCTCGGTCCCCTTGGCCGAGCTATCATCTCTCGGTCCCTTCGGCCGAGCTATCGTCCATCGTCTCTCGGCCCCTCGAGCCGAGCTATCGTCTCTTGGTCCCCTTGGCCGAGCTATCGTCCATCGTCTCTTAGCCCTAACCGAACCATCCCATCATCTGGCCTTTCTAGCTGATCTTTTCGATCACTCGGCCCAGCCCGAGCGATACCTGCACCTCTACGGAATTCAACACGGGAATGCTTAAAATAGTGAGATTCCAAACAGGAATCATGTCTGAAAGTGGCCTAAAGCCCTGGGGCCTATGCCCCTACTAAATCTCAAGATGTCAACAAGCTCTTCCAGCCGTCGATCCACTAACTAACCCGATACGAATCCTACCGATCCCATAACAAATTGGATTCAGATCTCAACGGCCTTCGGACCCACGACGCTCCCAAACAACCACGTGATCCTCTATAAATACCACAGCCTTAGATCCCCTCAGGTACGCCATCTATTATGCGCACACTCGCTCACTGCCTTTGTTTTCCGCCATTATCGCTCTGCTCCGAGCCCTGGGAGAGACTCTTCAGCGAGAGCCTTCTCCTCATTTTTTTACTGTCGATCTCTATTGACTTGAGCGTCGGAGGGTCTTCCGTAGAGGGCCAACCCCAATGCCTCTCACTCGAGGATTATCTTGCAGGTTCGCCAAGAAGGGAGCCCATCTCGAAGCCCGAATGCATCCGAGTCGAAGGATAAGATTTCAGCAGCAACAATATATATATATATATATATATATATATATATATATATATATATATATATATATATATATATAAACAAGGCCAAAGCACTCAGCTTCCGGTTCGACATGAAAGATGCCAAAACAAAAGAAGTTTTCTCGGCTTCCGGCTCTTAAGTTGAAATTTTGAAAAGTTATCTTTTAGATAAATATATAGGATAGTATTTAATAGCTATAAGAATAATCGTTTATTTTTAAATAATAATTTATCATCAAAAATAATTTTCATTATTTTTAAAATTTTTAGAAAATAAATTCAAAGAATAATCTATGATTAAATATGGATTACTCTGTTTAATTTATTTTTTTAATTATAATTTATAATTATAATTTTTTTAAAAATATATTTTTAAAAAATATATATTTTTATCTTTTATTTCAAATACTACCTTAACTTTGGTTTGGATTCTACGTAAAAGAGGCCAAAGCTTGAAAAAATTTACTCGGGTTCCGGCTTTCCATGTAAGAGGATAAAAAAAAAGTCATATGTATATAAAGAAATTAAGTCTCAACTTCCGTTTTTCCACGCAAGAGGGAAAACCAAAAGAAAGTTTTTTGAGCTTCCGGTTTTCCATGTAATAGGAAAAAACGAAAAAGAAAAAAAGGCTTTCTCATCTCCTAGTTTTCCATTATATATATATAGGTCCATGTAATGCACAAATGCTGATTTAATTAATAAATTAAATAAAAATATAAATTAAATAATTTTTAATTTGATATTATTGAAATAAAAATTTAAAATAAGATAACTAATATATATATATATTAGATTCAATTAGTTTCAAATTTATTGATTTGAAATTATAGATTAAACACTTTTTAAAAGTATGATTTTTAAAAGATTTGAACATAATCTAAAATGTAAAGGCCAAAAAAGAAAATATTAAATTATTTTGAAATTACAAAAAATGATTTAAAACTATAGATTAAAAATAAATTAAATATTTTTTAAAAAAATATTGATAAAAAATATTGATAAAAAATATAAATTATATCTTTTTTAATTTTATATCATTAAACTTAAATTTTAAAATTATTATTTTTAGATTGAAAATAAAAATATAATAAATAAAATATATGTATCAGATTAATTTTTTACATTTAAAAAATTTAATTGATTTAAAAAAATAAGATTCACATTCTCAGCATTTAATGTAATGCTACACTTTGACTGGACGAAGGTGGAAACAAAATGCTTTGAAAGAACAAATTATATTACATTTAGTGTATATAATATGACATGTGGCATGATTTGGTTATAACATATTGACTTTATATATATATATATATATATATATATATATATATATATATATATATATATATATATATATATATATTAGGTGATGGCATTTCGAGCATTTACGTCTATTTAATGTGATCTTTTTTACAATAAAAAAATAAATGTCAGCTGATATCTCTCTTAAACGAAAATAATTAATAAGTACCATGCGCATGGTGCGCATGATATTTAAGAGATTTTTTTTCTCAAATAAATTGTTTTTTCTTTCGCGCACTGAAGCACAAGCTTATCTGTTCATGAAAGTTACATATAGCTACAACACTTTCATATATCTTTCTTTTAAAATTGTCTAACTACTCGGTTTATCTATTAAAAAAAATCATCCTTCGACTCGATCAAACCTTATATTTTTTTTTGGTACATTCGGACGATCATACTACACGGATACGAGTCAATCCTTGAACATTAAAATACAAAATTTGCTAAAAAATAAAAGGCCAGGGATCACCCTGTCTCCACATCCAAAAACCCGAGTGATGAGCCACTGACGCAGCCATCGAGTCGGCTGCCATATTTGCTTTCCGATAAGTATGTCAAATTTGGACTACATGGGCCTCCCTCAGTATAGTCCAGATATCCTGTAAGATCGGAATGGCAGGGGCAAGGGAGCCATGGTCCCTCCGCAGCCACTGAATCACAATCATGGAGTCGCCCTCAATAATAAGGTTATGAGCATGAAGAGACCGAACTGCATATTTGATTCCATCCCAAGCAGCATAGAGCTCAGTCATAGAGACAGAGGAATCCAGAGTACCAAGCCCTCCAGCGGCCAATAGATCGTCCTCCGGCCCACGGATGACAAAGGCTGATCCCGCTGATCTCCCGCGGGCACTACCATCAAAGTTGATTTTGACAAACCCTAGAGGGGGGCTCCCAAGAAATGAAAATCGAATGCCGGTTCGCTGCCAAAGCAGCAGGGGAACCCCAGAGGCCAGAAGAGTCAAAACCACCTGAATGGGATCCACGAGCACAATCCGACACCAGGGATCTAATTTTCCTAATGATCCTATGAAAAGAAGTACTGTCGTCTGTAAAGATATTCTGGTTCCTAGACAACCAGATCTGATAAGCCGTAGCCGCCCATAGGGCACATTTATACTGAGAGGCCTTCCGGAGATCATCTAAGAAGAGGGAACACAAAGAGTCAGTCTGATCCAATCTACAATAATAGCCAACTGACTGCCATATCCTTTCTACTCTGGGACAAGATAAGATGACATGAACAGTAGACTCCTCCTCCAAACCATATAGCGGACAAATAGGCTGGATAGGCAAGCCCCTCCTTACAAGCAAAGCACAAGTGGGAAGACATTTCCATAGAAGCTTCCATATAAAGAGCTGAACCCTAGGGAGGATAGGAAGCTTCCATATCCATCCAGCATCAACTGGCTCCAAAGATTGAGGCCTGAAGATCTTTACAAGATCCTTCATGGGGGCCTTAGGAAGACAAGATCTCCGCCAAAGTCTACAATCTAAGGAAATACCCTGGGTAAGCGGAATAGACATAATCCGACGGGCAAGTTCCTCACCAAAGAATCGGGACACCGTCAGACCATGCCAAGAGGAAGGATCAGAGGAGAGCAACTCCTTCACTTTCATACTAGTAGGGACATCAATACTATAGAAGGAAGGCCAACGAGATAGTGGTATGTCAGAGATCCAGCTATCTTGAAGAATCTCAATGGAAGAGCCATCTCAAATCATCCACGAAGTGTTTTCTATAATGGAGCTACCATACCGACAAACCTCCTTCCAGAAGAAAGAATGCCGATGCGAGGACTGCCCAATCGAGGAGGAAGTCCAATTTTCATATCTCGCTCGCATAAAAGAGCTCCATAGACTCTGCGGCTCCAGAATGAATCGCGAGGCATGCATGGCCAAAAGAGCCTCCCTTCTAACAGTCAAAGACTAAATCCCAAGCCCGCCCTCTTGGATCGGTGTACAAACCCTCTCCCAAGACATAAGGTGAACACCATGCCCATCCTACATTGAGGCCCATAAGAAGTCCCTAAAGCATCTCTCAATTCTCCTGAGGCAAGAAATCAGGATGGCAGCATTGGAAAGAAGATACATCGGAAGGGAGGAAAGAACCATACAGATTATAATGACCCTTGCCATCATAGATAAACCTGTAACCTGCCACCCCTCAATACGCTACTGAATCCTCAGCTCAAGATCATAAAAGTCAGCACAACGGGGATATCTACCGATCATAGGAACACCTAGGTACTGAAAATGATCAGTCTGAGAAGAGATACCCAACGTGTGGACAATAGCTTCCCTGGTAGCTCTAGAGGTGTTGGCCCAGATGGCAACCCAAGAGGGGGGGTGAATTGGGTTCTTTAAAAAATTAGCCCTTTTTAAAATAGTTTGCTTGAGATTAAAGAGGCAAATGCAAGATAACTATAAAGTGCAGTGAGTAAGATAGAGATAGATAAAGAGACAATGAGACACGGCAAACACAAAGATTTTATAGTGGTTCGGTGTATCCAACACCTACGTCCACTCCCAAGATTCACTTGGGTCCACACTATAATCTCTCTAGATTACAGCCGAGTTGTTTTCCAAGCTCACAACTCAAACTTGTTGTTTTACCGGGTGCACAACGAACCCAGCTGGTTTTACTCGGGCTCACCAGCACAAAACCCTACACGTTGTTTTTCACGGGCTCACAACTAACCCAAGCTTAAACAAGCTTAACCGAGGTAAAACTACCTCCTCTAGTTCAATCCCCCAGATTGAACTAGGCAAAAATAAGAAAGTATTGTGTTGAATACAAAGCTCCTCAATGAGCAAATATACAAATTAAGAATAACAAGGTTTAGAAAAGCCTGATTTGTAGATGGTTGGCTTTTGATCTTTTCTTCTTTTCTTCTTCTCCTTGCTGGATTGAATCAAGCCTCAGCTCCGATTCTTCACAGTTGAAGCAGTTGAGAAGGGTTGAAAAGCAAGAAACGAATCTCCTTTCTCCAAGTTGGGAAATCCTCCAAGACTTTGATTTGAACGCTTTGGATTCCTCTTGAGCTTTTGGAGTGGAGTGGATTTGAGCTAGAAGGTTTTCCTTTCAAGATTCAAGCTCACGGATTTTTGAATGGGATTTGTCTATCTCAGATTTTCTCTTTGTTTTTTAGATTTTCTTTTTTCTCTTCTTTTTTTTCTTTTTTTGAACAATAGACTTCCCCTTTTTATAGATTTCTTTTACACCTTTTTGGAATAAAACTATCCGTTGGAGTGTACCTTCTATCAAAATATATCCGTTAGAAATGAGTAAAAATAGAAAATTACCGTTAGAGCTGATCTGGCAACTTGTTTTTCGTTCCAGGTGGGTTGGAGTCGACTCTAACTTTTCTGGAGTCGGCTCTAGCTCGAGGCGTTTTAAATGATATTTCCGGAGTCGTCTCTGGCTTTTCTGGGGTCGACAAGAAACTTTTCCGGAGTCGACTCTAACTTACCCGGAGTCGACTCTAGGTTGGGCCAGAAAAATCGACTTTCTGCTTCGTCTGTGAGAGTCGACTCTAACAGTCTCGGAGTCGACTCTAATGACCGTGCCAGTTCCGGAGTCGGCTCTGTGATTCTCGGAGTCGACTCTAATGTCTGCAATTCTTACCTAGACATTAGATTCGATCCAGAACACATTGTAACTCCTGATTTTGATCTTTCAATAGTCTTATAGGCTGAAACACTAAATCAAAATCATCAGAGCCTTCAAAAATTATACTCAAATAGTTTTGTTAATCATCAAAATCATCAATTGGGTCAACAATCTCCCCCTTTTTGATGATAACAAAAACTTTGAGTATATGCATTCAAAAATTCAATCAAACTAAGGATTATAGTCATTTTAACTTTAAACATTGAAATTAAGGTTTTGATGCCAATGTTCAATGTAAACTTTAAAATTGTACATGAGTTCAATATAATCCATCAATATTGAATTTTAAACTTAATGTGCATAAATTGTAAATGAGCTTTTTGTTAAGCTCCCCCTGCATTGAGTAGCTCCTCTTATATATAACATCAAATTGTAACTGATTAATCATTTCAATTCATTTTGCATAAACAATTAATTCTCCCCCTTTCTTTCTTTCTTTATGCATATATTATTTCTTTCTTTGCATATACACAACTATCTCTCCCCCTTTTTTGTTATTAGCAATAAGGAGAGTAAAGAAAAATTTATAATCTTAAAGCATAGGAATCCAATCAATCAAAATTTGAAAAAGTGAAATTGTATTTCATAAGCAAGAACCATTACATCAGTTGATTCATTTACATTTCAAAATGAAATACATTGGATAATCAAAAACTTCCTAAGTACAAACTATCAAACTCAAAAACAAGATCAAATGTGCTTGAATACAATTTTCTTTAGATGACCTATTATCTCCATTACATCATCTTTTTGTGATTTCTTAAAATTTTCAAGGCAAGCTTCGATTTGAGAGACTGCAAGGTCAATATCCTTCTTCAATTGACCCGTTGCATGAACATAGATCCTGATCCATCGGCAATGCCTTCCATCCTTTCGAAGATCTTGTGAAGCTCAGCTCCAAAGGATTCAACAGAATTGCCTAAGGTAAAGGATAGCATGTCCAGTCTCGAATTTAATTCTTCTTTTAACTGATTAAAGTCTTCTTTCAATTGATTAATTTCATTTGACCTGTGACTGTCATACTCAGCAAGTAAGCTTCTTAACTGATCAAGTTGTTCATTAGAAAATCTTCCAGAATTTGTTATAGGCTGATGTGGAGGTGATGGAATAGAACTCGGTCCGGCCTCCGAAGGTCCAGCTGAGAAGGTCCCGCAAAAGATGAATCAGGGACTGATGGTCCCGCAGTAGATGGTCCCGGGATTTCTTCTACTCTGGTTCCTCTGCACCATCCCTATCTGTTCTTTCTCTCTCCTCATCCAAACACCATTAACTTTCTTGAAGCCCATTCTATGAATAGTAGAATGCTGTAATAATCAGTGTGTCTCAGTTTTCTTAAGGTTCATTTTCCATAATGAGCACACCCTGGCTTCTAAAGACTAATGTCAGAATCATACCGTATGGCAGTTGATCTTTTCTTTGTAGCTGCCTCTGCCATGTATCCAATCATCATGCCAGCTAAATTGACTGGCCTTCCAGTTATAATGCAGTCCATCAACAGAACGTCTCGCTCCGAGACATACTCGAATCTCCCTATTTTTGGAAATAAGATTCTACCACATATATTATGCAATAATCTGAGTTCTAGGTTTAACTGATTTGCAAAGATTTCTTCGAACTCAGTCACATCTCTTCCTAGCATCCTTGATAGTGCACCACTTCTGTCATTAAGTTGACATTCCATTAAACCAACAGTGGGCATTTCTAATAGGGTTCCAAGAATCTCAGTTGTTACCGTAACCCTAGTTCCTCTTACTGTGCTTATCAATCCTCCTTCTCCTCTGCTTAATCCATTATAAAACTCTCTTACCAATGCTGGATAAGTGGGTAAATCTAGTGAGCACACTTTCTCCCATCCCATATCCCTTAAATTTCTTCCAATAGAGAAACCCTCCGATTCAAATAAATCAAAATTAACTTTTCTCCCAGTGGTAATGGTCTTACCAGCTAATGATCAACCTTAGGAGAGAGGGTGAAGGTGGGAATCCTCTTGAGTGGCCGAAGAGGAAGAAGGCGATGGTTGCCTCCGAACCGTGCGTCTTCTCGTTGGAACGGATGCTCCACCGACGAATCCGCGCCTCTTTGGTGCCATTGAGAGATTGGAAGGTTAATCAAGGGTTTTGAGTAGATTTGGGGAAGTTGGAAAGGTTTTGGAGTTCTTGGAAGGTTTAGGAGACGATTGGAATGATTGGGGGTCGACTCCGCCTTTTTATTTTTGACCTAGCTCGACTTAGAGTCGACTCCCAAAACTGGGTGTCGGCTCCGAACCAGAAAGTCTGTCAGCGCTCGTATTAGAGTCGGCTCCACAAAAGCCAGAGTCGGCTCTAATCACTTAGACAGAACATCAAAAACTCAGGTGTCGACTCCACAAACTGTCAGAGTCGACTCTAACAGTTTCAGAGATAAAAAATTAAGTTTCAAGATTTGAAACTATTCAAATTAATCATCAAATTATAGATTAAAGTTCCTTAGCAATTGGGGAAACAATGAATCAAGATCTAGATAGATTTCCTTATTGAAATATCAAGATTTTTCAAGAAAATGATGAAATCTAGATAGATGTCCTTAAGAGTTTCAGAAAACTATTCCAAAGGATCACAAACTCCTAATTCTCCTCTAAGATAACAAAATCTTTCTTCACTTAAGGGTTTTGTTAATATATCTGCAAGTTGTTCTTCAGTATTCACATAATCAAGACAAATTTCATTATTGGCTACATGTTCTCTTATAAAGTGATATCTTATTTCAATATGCTTTGTTCTTGAATGTTGAATTGGATTTTTAGTTAGATTTATTGCACTTGTATTATCACATCTTATAGGTGTCTTATCAAGTGTGATACCATAGTCTTCAAGTTGTCTCTTAATCCATAGGATTTGAGCACAGCAACTTCCAGCTGCAACATATTCTGCTTCCGCAGTAGATAATGCAACCGAATTTTGCTTTTTGCTAAACCATGAGATTAAGTTACTTCCTAAAAATTGGCATGCACCACTTGTGCTTTTTCTATCTAACTTGCATCCAGCATAATCAGAATCTGAGTATGCAATTAGATTTAATGTGGAGTCTCTAGAATACCATAAACCTACATTTTTTGTTCCACTTAAGTATCTTAGTATTCTTTTAACAGCTATTAAGTGTGATTCTTTAGGTTCTGATTGAAATCTAGCACATAAACATACAGAAAACATAATATCTGGTCTACTTGCAGTTAAATAAAGAAGGGATCCGATTATACCTCGATAATATTTTTGATCAACCTTTTTACCTTCTTCATCTTTGTCCAGCTTGCATGAAGGACTCATTGGTGTTCCGAGGGGTTTAATTGATTCCATACCAAACTTCTTTAGAATTCTCTTGTGTACTTTGTTTGGTTGATAAAGATACCCTCTTTGCTTTGTTTGATTTGGAGTCCAAGGAAGAAGTTGAGTTCTCCCATCATGCTCATCTCGAATTCTCCCTGCATTAACTTAGCAAATTCTTGACATAGAGAATCGTTAGTAGCACCAAAAACAATGTCATCAACATATATTTGTACTACAAGTAAATCTTTACTTTTCTTTTCAAAAATAATGTTTTATCAACATTTCCTCTTGTAAAATCATTTTCAATTAAAATTTACTTAGTCTATCATACCAAGCTCTAGGTGCTTGTTTCAAACCATATAAAGCTTTGTGCAATTTAAAAACGTGATTTGAAAATTCGTGATCTTCAAAACCTGGTGGTTGTTCTACATAAACTTCTTCATTTATAAATCCATTTAAAAATGCGCTTTTAACATCCATTTGAAATAAATTAATGTTCATGTGACATGCAAATGCAAGTAATAGCCTAATGGCTTCTAATCTAGCTACAGGTGCAAAGGTTTCATCAAAATCAATACCTTCTTCTTGATTATATCCTTTTGCAACTAATCTAGCTTTGTTTCTAATTACTATGCCATTTTCATCTAGTTTATTTCTAAAAACCCATTTTGATCCTATTACTGAATGATTTTTAGGTCTTTCACTAATGTCCATACATTATTTCTAGTGAATTGATTTAATTCTTCTTGCATAGCTAACATCCAATTATTATCTTTTTCAGCTTCTTCAATAGTTTTAGGTTCAATTTGTGAACAAATGCAAGATGATTACTAATATTTCTCATATATGATCTAGTTCTTATTCCTTGAGATGGATCACCTATAATCAATTCCTTGGGATGACTATAAGCATATCTCCAGTCTCTTGGAAGATCTATATCATTATGATCAATATTGACATCATCGTCCTTATGTGAATCATCATCTTTAGCTTCTTGTTCATGATCTGAAGATACTTCAATATTAAGTTTTTCAAGATCTTTTTCAATTATGTTTGTATCTTCCTCATCATCAATCTTTTCAGAACTTGATGCTAAAGATTCATCAAAAACTACATGAATGGATTCTTCAACAATTAAGGTTTTCTTGTTAAAGACTCTATATGCTTTACTAGTTGTTGAATAACCTAAGAAAATTCCTTCATCAGATTTAGCATCAAATTTTCCTAAGTTGTTTTTACCATTATTATGAATGAAACATTTACATCCAAATGCATGAAAGTATTTATATTTGGTTTTCTTTCATTCCATAATTCATAAGGTGTTTTCTTTAAATTGGTCTTATTAAGGCTCTATTTAAGATGTAACATGCTGTGTTAATAGCTTCCGCCCAAAAGTACTTTGGTAGGTTACTTTCACATAGCATGGTACGGGCCATGTCTTCTAGAGTCCTATTTTTCCTTTCAACTACACCATTTTGTTGTGGGTCCTAGGGGCTGAAAAATTATGATTAATTCCATTTTCAGTGCAAAAACTTTCAAATAAGTGATTTTCAAATTCAGTTCCATGATCACTTCTTAGAGACACTATGGTAGTGTTTTTCTCATTTGTGACTTTCTTGAAGAATTTCAGGAATATCGAGAAAGTCTCATCTTTGTGAGCTAAAAACATTACCCAAGTGATATCTAGAGTAATCATCTACAATCACTAGACCATATTTCTTTCCTCCTAGACTTGTGGTTCTAGTTGGTCCAAAAAGGTCCATGTGAAGTAGCTCTAAAGCCTAGAAGTTGAAACAACATTTTTAGATTTGAAAGAACTTCTAGTTTGTTTTCCAAATTGACATGCATCACATATTTTGTTATTTTCAAAATCTAATTTAGGTAAACCTTTAACTAAATCCATTTTAATTAGTTTTGAAATAAGGTGTGTGCTTGCATGACCTAATCTACGATGCCACAACCAACCAATCTCATTTATGTTAGCATTGTCAGCAATTAAGCAATGACTACTTTAGATAATTTGTCTAAGTCAACTAAGTATACATTGCCATTCTATAACCAGTAAAAACAATGCTATCATCAATGGAATTAGATACTGTGCAAATAGAAGATTTAAATGAAACATTAAAGTTTTATCACATAATTGGCTTATACTAATTAAATTATGCTTTAAACCATCAACATAAAGTACATTATCAATAAATGTAGATGGAGTTATGCGAACTTTACCAAGGCCCATAATTTGACCTTTACCGTTATCGCCAAATGTCACAACTCCACCTTTCTTTTCTTCAGGGTGATGAATTCATCTTTGTCACCCGTCATATGTCTTGAGCAGCCACTATCAAGGTACCACTTTTTCTTTGATCTTTTGGCTACAAGACATTCCTGCAACATAATTTAAACTTTATGTTTAGGTACCCAAGCTTTCTTGGGTCCTTCATGGTTAGTAGCAACAAAAATTGTTCCTTTCGGAACCCATATTTTCTTTGCTTTAATATTTAACTTGTTGTTATTTTAATTTTGCATTCAAAGATTTATGACCTTTTTCATTACATTTAAAACAAGTATATTACTTTGGTTGGCTTTTACAAAAATATTTTTAAAGATTTTTGTTTCTTAATGTGTTATACCCTAAACCTGCTTTGTCAAAAACTGCTTTTTGACTATCTAAAATATTTAGTTTAGTTGAGCTTAGAGTAAATTTCTCAACAATGTCTTTATATTTTTAACATCTTTCTTAAAAATCATTTTCTTTAGAGATTGATTCTTTTTCTTAATTAATTCTTTTAAATCTTTTAGTTTCAGATTTCAAATCTATTTCTTGTTTCTTTTAAGTTCTTCTTTTTCATTAGTTAAGTTCTTAACTTCTAAAGCTAATTCATTTTTCTTTTAGAAAGTTAATTTTCATTTTTCAAAAACTTGTATTTCTTTTTCAAAATTTGAAATCAATCACAAGTTCATTAAAAGCTTCAAACATTTCATCAAATGTAAATTCATCAGGGTTTTCGGAACTTACCTCATCGTTGTCGTCGCCATGAAGCAATATTGCAACTTCCTTTTGTTCTTCTTCGACGAGAAGATTCATCAGACCATGTTGCCATGTAGCCTTTCTTCTTTTTCTTGTAGGCCTTTTTCAGCAAAGGACATTCATATCTAAAGTGCCCTGGTTTTTACACTCATAACATACTAAGGGTCTTTCTCTTTTTCTTTGTCCTTGTCCTTTTTCTTATCCTTTTCTCCTTCTCTTGCTCCAAATTTCTTTTGTGGAAGGGCCTTTTTCTCATAAATCTTCTGAATTTTTTGGCCAAGAGAGCAGTTTCATCATCATCATCATCATTACTTTCACTGCTGCTCTCTTCCATTTTTGCAGTTTGAGGGCAAGGTTTTCTTCTTTTTGTTTCCTCCTCAACATGCTGCTTCATTGTCAGCTCATGGGTCATTAAGGATCCTAGAAGCTCCTCTAAAGGTAGTGCATTGAGGTCCTTTGCTTCTTGGATTGCAGTCACTTTTGCTTCCCATGATCTTGGTAGTGACCTAAGAATTTTGCGAACAAGTTCAGAGTTAGAATAAATTCTTACCAAGACTTTTAAACCATTCACAATATCAGTGAATCTAGTGAACATGCATGTGATGGTTTCAGTTTGTTCCATTGTAAACAATTCATATTTATGAACCAAAATATTTATTTTGATTCTTTTACTTGGTTTGTTCCTTCATGGGTAATTTCCAACCTATCCCAAATTTCTTTTGCGGAATTACAAGTTGAGATTCGGTTGAATTCATTAGAGTCTAAGGAACAATATAAACATTAATGGCTTTAGCATTAAGTTGTGCCATTCTCCTATCATTATCATTCCAATCCCTTTCGGGCTTAGGAACAATAGTGCCATCAATAAGGTGTGTGGGTGTACTAGGTCCATTTATTATAACACCCCAAATTCATAGTCAGAAGCTTGAATGAATATCCTCATTCTAGCTTTCCAATATGAATAGTTGGCCATTAAATAAAGGAGGTCTATTCGTAGAATGACCTTCAGCAAAAATGAACCAACTTGTGTTGCCATTGGATCTTTAGCTCTTGATCGTGAGATCAAATCTAAATGAGCACTTGCTCTGATACCAATTGTTGGCCCAGATGGCAACCCAAGAGGGGGGGGGTGAATTGGGTTCTTTAAAAAATTAGCCTTTTTAAAATAGTTTGCTTGAGATTAAAGAGGCAAATGCAAGTAACTATAAAGTGCAGTGAATAAGATAGAGATAGAGAAAGAGACAATGAGACACGGCAAACACAAAGATTTTATAGTGGTTCGGTGTATCCAACACCTACGTCCACTCCCAAGATTCACTTGGGTCCACACTATAATCTCCTAGATTACAGCCGAGTTGTTTTAC
Source organism: Calamus simplicifolius (assembly GCA_900491605.1). NCBI lineage: Eukaryota > Viridiplantae > Streptophyta > Magnoliopsida > Arecales > Arecaceae > Calamus > Calamus simplicifolius. The sequence goes on along the minus strand of UESW01003886.1, from coordinate 858,485 downwards.
AAGCTCACAACTCAAACTTGTTGTTTTCCGGGTGCACAACGAACCCAGCTGGTTTTCTCGGGCTCACCAGCACAAAACCCTAACAGCTCACAACTAACCCAAGCTTAAACAAGCTTAACCGAGGTAAAACTACCTCCACTAGTTCAATCCCCCAGATTGAACTAGGCAAAAAAGAAAGTATTGTTTACAAAGCTCCTCAATGAGCAAATATACAAATTAAGAATAACAAGGTTTAGAAAAGCCTGATTTGTAGATGGTTGGCTTTTGATCTTTTCTTCTTTTCTTCTTCTCCTTGCTGGATTGAATCAAGCCTCAGCTCCGATTCTTCACAGTTGAAGCAGTTGAGAAGGGTTGAAAAGCAAGAAACGAATCTCCTTTCTCCAAGTTGGGAAATCCACCAAGACTTTGATTTGAATGCTTTGGATTCCTCTTGAGCTTTTTGGAGTGGAGTGGATTTGAGCTAGAAGGTTTTCCTTTCAAGATTCAAGCTCTGGATTTTTGAAATGGGATTTGTCTATCTCAGATTTTCTCTTTTTTTTTTTCCTTTTTCTTCTTCTTTTTTCTTTTTTTTGAACAATAGACTTCCCTTTTTATAGATTTCTTTTACACCATTTTTGGAAGAAAACTATCCGTTGGAGTGTACCTTGTATCAAAATATATCCGTTAGAAATGAGTAAAATAGAAATATTACCGTTAGAGCTGATCTGGCAATTTGATTTTTCGTTCCAGGTGGGTTGGAGTCGACTCTAACTTTTCTGGAGTCGGCTCTAGCTCGAGGCATTTTAAATGATATTTCTGGAGTCGTCTCTGGCTTTTCTGGGGTCGACAAGAAACTTTTCCGGAGTCGACTCTAACTTACCCGGAGTCGACTCTAGGTTGGGCCAGAAAAATCGACTTTCTGCTTCGTCTGTGAGAGTCGACTCTAACAGTCTCGGAGTCGACTCTAATCCGTGCCAGTTCCGGAGTCGGCTCTGTGATTCTCGGAGTCGACTCTAATGTCTGCAATTCTTACCTAGACATTAGATTCGATCCAGAACACATTGTAACTCCTGATTTTGATCATTCAATAGTCTTATAATCTGAAACACTAAATCAAAATCATTAGAGCCTTCAAAAATTATACTCAAATAGTTTTGTTAATCATCAAAATCATCAATTCGGTCAACAAGAGGTCTTCGGACTAAAGCTGATAGAAGACTTGGATACATTGACCTTCTAACCAGAGGCCTGACAATAGCACTGAATGATGTCAGCAAAAGAAGAAGCATTGGCTAAGGTGGCCCTCCCCAGAAAGATACAATCATCGGCAAATAATAGATGAGAGATTGCAGGACCCATAGGGAAAGTCATAAAAGGGACAATACGGCAGTCAGCCTGAGCCTGATAGAAGGCACATGAAAGATCATCAGCTGCCAAAATAAACAACAGGGGGGATAAAGGACATCCCTGACGCAGCCCAACTGAAGAGTGGAAAAATTCAGTCATGCTTCCATTAATGATCAACGAGAACGACGGCCTCAGAATGCAAGCCATAATCCAATTGATAAACTGATCAGCAAACCCAAACTCCAGCAAAGAGTGGTAGAGAAAAGACCAACTAAGTCTATCATAGGCTCTCTCCATATCTAACTTGACAGTCATAAGGGACTGCCTGGCCGGAGCTCTCTGAAGATCATACAAAACCTCCTGAGCAATGAGGACATTGTCGGAAATACTACGCCCTCTGATAAACGCTCCCTGTTCCACTGCTATAATGCGAGGCATCACCAGGCGGAGGCGGTCAGCAAGCAGACAAGCGCAGACTTTATACAAAGTGGTGCAAAGTCTGATAGGCCTAAAATGCTAAGGGAGAGTAGCATTATTACATTTAGGCACCAAGGAGATAAGAGTCTGATTCCACTCCACTGGGATGTCCTTGGCTTGAAAAGCTAGGAGTATCGCCTGGATCACCTCCTGACCAACAATCTCCCAATAGTGACGATAGAAGAACGGAGGAAAGCCATCTGGCCTTGGGGCCTTGTCCTGCCCAAGCTCCCATAAAGCCATACGAATCTCATCCCCTATGATAGGTCTGGTCAGCTTTTCATTCTCCAGAGAAGAAACCTTCCTAGAGACAGGGACCTGGATAACCGGAGAACCGAGACCAAAGGACTTCGACCATCTGGCCTGAAAGAAGTGAAGGAGCTGGTCCTGAATAGAAGGAAAATCCTCATGATAGCCCCATGAATCATCAACTAGTCTACAAATCCTGTTAGCAGCCCGCCGTTTCAGAGTGGCCTGGTGGAAGAATCTCGTATTACGGTCCCCTTCACGAATCCATTGGATCCTAGACCGTTGCCTCCAATAAATTTCCTGTTGGATAAGCAAAGAGTGGTGTAAAGCTAGCTTGGCCCGGAGAGCAGAGAGATCTGAGATCACAAGAAACCCTTCCTGATCCTCCTTAGCCTGCAAGAAACTAATATCAGCTTCAAGTTGTTCCACCTGCCTAACCAGATCACCAACCTCCAGTCTATTCCATCTAGCCAATCTTCGTTTAACCGGCAAAAGACGGCGAGAAAGACGATATATAGCATTGCCTCGGATAGGAATATGCCAGACCTGGGAAATGATAGATCGAGCCGCCGTATATGATGTCCAAAACTGTTCAAATCTGAACTGCCTCCTATGATATTGATCTATCATCGTAGATATAAGAATGGGGCAGTGATTAGAAGCTATCCTCGGAAGATGAGTAACAGAAGCAGAAGGGAACTTCTGAAGCCACTGTTCCGAAGCCATAGCTCTATCCAACCTCTCCCAAACCCGAGCAGAACCCTGACGGTTATTACACCAAGTGAATTGGGGCCCCGAAAAACCCAAATCCAGAAGGCCAGCCGAACTGATGAAATTCCTAAATTCAGTGATGCTAGCTGTGGCAGTGACCCTTCTTCCTCCACGCTTTTCACTAGCTTCAGTAATACAATTGAAATCACTAGCAACAATAGAAGGGATCCCTCTAGCTAGAAGGAAATGAAGATCAGACCATAAAAGTCGTCTCTTCCAGAAATCAGTACTGCCATAAACAGCCAATAGAAGCCAAGGATTAGTAGAGCCCTCTGTAACAAGAAGGCCTAAATGCTGATTACTTTGATGAACAACTTCAACCTTCACCGCTGAGGAGCACCAGATGGCTATAATGCCTCCAGATAGACCCACTGCCTCAACCACAAACAAGGACCAATTTCTTACTATCTGTCTCCGAAACCAGGCCAGACTATCCCCCGACAGCCTGGTTTCTAAAATAACACAGATATCAAAATTATGGATTTGCAGCAATATATAAAAAGAGGATCAAAACGATGGCTTTCGAGCTCCTCTAACATTCCATAAAAGGATCTTTATTTAGCAGGAGGAGGAAGTTGGGATCCCCCCTGCACTTCTACCATGATGCTGTCAGGGAGACACCCAAAGGATCGAATGTCTTCCATAGGACTCTATGATGAGCAAATCATCTCATCATGGATCTCAACAGTCCGAGGAGAGATAACAGAGGACCTCGATCCTAGACCCTGGCCCAGAATAACCGACTATAAGGGGTCACTGGAAGAGTCAGTAGCCGTTATGGACTGGGCCTTCTTCCCCACCAAGCCCATAGGCTGATAGTCCTTTGAGGATCGAAGAACAGCATTGGAATGCTGCACCTCATGAACTTTAACTTGTTTATCTTTGGAGATGGAAGCACCACCTTTACCTTTCTTTTTGTCACATTTAGAAATTATCCGGGGGGCTGATACTCCGCAGGATGGGCCCGCTTTAGGGGACCAGGGCAAGCATCCCTACTCCCCATTTGATTACCTCCACCCGAATCCAAATCCAAAGAAGCAAAATGATTTTTAGTCAGCAAGGATTGTGGGAGAAGAACATCTGACTTCTGAAACCCAACTGAAATCGGCACACCAACACTGAAATCGGCACGCTCTGAGGCCTTCAACCCAAACACAGTCATTGTAGCATCCTTGGCCTTTGACCCAGAAGAAAGGCCTGAGCTCTCAGCATTGAAAGAAACCTCCTTAAGGCCTCTGGCTCTCCTCCAGCGTGTCGACTTCATCTGAGCAGTCCAACCTTCTGCTACCATTCCCAGGGCGGAGGCACCAGCAGAAGAGGATGGATGAGGAACAAAGTTAACTGAGCTCACCTCTGGCTGCACCTTCCTACTACATTTAGACTGAGACCCCTTCAACACCTTTCGTTGCCGGACCGCCGACATCCATGAACCGAAGAGGAGAACCTCCGACGACGAATCAGAAGCGTGCCTGGCCGGAGAGAAGCAGTTGCCGGAGAGGTGAAGCGAGCCACAGCGCGGACATATTCCATCCAACTGCTCATAGATGAACGATTGCCAAAATGGGCCATTCTCCCTCCTCACACGAGAGCCCGGCCAGAGAGGAGAATGGAGCTCAACTCTGGCACATACACGGGCATATCCTCCCCTGTTCATCGCCACAGTAGCTGAGTCAGCACAGATAAACTGACCCGCCGGCGAGATGACTTCTTTGAGAAACTCCTCCTTCCAATATTCAATCGGGATGTTGGGCATTCTAATCCACAGCAATGCAGCAGTGATGGCATCCACCGCAGGGACAAAGTCCGGTTTCCAAGCTTCCGCCGCTGCTGGCTGACCATTGATAACCCAAGGTCTCTGCAACACTAAATCCCGGGCTTCAGCATCCGCAAAACGGAAGATATAGCTTCGGAATGCCAGGCTTATGGGGAAGATCTCACCGGAGATTCATCCTCGCCGGAACTCCCGGATGAAAGCTTCGATTGGAACCCATCGGTGGAACGTCCTTATCAAGACTGCCCGCTGCTGCCATTCCAAGGACTCAGCTGCCAGCTACTCCATCGGCACTTGGACTACGTCGGGGAAGTGGGCCTCCAACAACGCCACCTCAGCCGGCGACGAAGAAGAAGATACCCACTAGAAGCTAGCGTTCGTTGCCCGGTTCCCAGAGGTCCGGCCTTCAGATCTTCCATCCGAAGCCATGGGACAAAAGGGGAAACAGGGGAGCCCCTGACCAGAACACACGAATAGCAGGATCGGAGAGAGACGCTGGAGATCAGCCGGGAAGAGACCGGATCGCTAATCTTAAAGCAGGACCCAGGAGAGAAACAGGGACTTAGAACTGCACCTTATCTTTTATGCTCAATATCTTTCTAGAAATTACAGAACGAATAATTGTCCATGCTTTAAGTCAAGCTATTTGTATTTTTAATCTTAATTGATTTAAATCATAAAACCAACTTTTTCTTCTTCTAAACCAAATTCTAATAAAAACAACATGAGCAATAATGTAATGAACTGCAGTTGAAAGTAAGCAGCTCAATAGGCAAATTTATTCTGAGTTTTATAAATGTGTGTTAGAGAGTTTCTACTAAAAATAAGTAGAAAATAATAATAATAATAATATTTTTTTGAAATAAAAAAAATTAAAAAAGTTAAATTAAAAAATATGTAAATGTTGAGAGAAAGAAAGTGATGTGGCTGGTAAAAGCCACCCAAAACTACCTAACGGCGAAGATTATTTGGGAAGGCGGCTCAAGGCAGCTCCTAGGTGTCCCAGCACGAAAGGTGGTCCCTAGGCGGCTCGAGGCAGCTCCTGAGTGGCCCCAGCTCCAAAGGCGGTCCCTAGGCGGTCTGAGATGGCTCCTGGGCGACCCCAGCTCCAAAGACGGTCCTCAGGCAGCCTGAGACGGCTCCTGGGCGGCCCCAGCTCCAAAGGAGGTCCCTAGGTGGCCCCGATTCTGGACCAGCATTGGTGCCTCTTCTATCTTATCTTCAGGGTTCATCTGAGCTTTCCGAGCAAGGCTCTACTGAAGCAAAGTCGGATTCACCTACTACCCTCGATCCACATCAGTCTGATAAAGCCAAAACCGTCAATTCCAGCATGAGCCCCAAAAGGCCATGACTCATCAGACAACATTAATGGCACTAACTAGATGAGGCTCCAAAAGTCATGATCCATCAGACAACATTAATGGCTCTGACTAGATGAAGCCCCAAAGATCATAATCCATCATGAAGTCACAAACCTCCAAACCAGTGAAGCCCAAAAAGTCATTAGGGAGATTTAATGACTATGGCTAAATAAGTCTCAAAAGGTGATTACCTACCATGAAGTACCAATCACCCTGATCAAAGAAGGCGGATCTAATCCAGCCAACTCTGACATTCTATCTGTAAAAGCCTTAGCTCATCATGAGATTCCAATCTTAGCGAACAAGCCATGCATACTCAAGAGACTAATAAAACAAGTAAGTGGAGACCCAAATCAAGGTATGAACACTCAAGCAACACTTAGAGATCTATCCCATCTTCTAACCCAATTTTCTCTTTCTCGAGCTTCCTCAAGCTCGTGACTATGATCCTGATCACTAACTTGTGCGTCGGAGGGTCATTGCCGAAATATCCGGTCCCTGGGACTTTTTGCAGTTCCTGAAGCTAAAGTGAAGCTCCTTCAACAAATTCACGGTGCATCCATTGATGCTCAAGGACATCAGCTCAAAGTGATTGGGCATCATCAAATTGGCATGCCGGAAAGGGGGGACGACGAGCCATTAAAGGAAAGATTATTCTGCAATACTGAGTGGTAGGCTCGCCCTCTCCTAAGCGACAATGGAGGCAATGCATGCTCAGGAAGTTTCTTCTAGTTCCACTGGGGGGCATCCCTACCGCGTCGAGCAGTCAGAGGCCAACTTTTCTACCCTTTCATCACCACTGATCCCGACTACTCCATAAGAGCAACTGGCCAATCTTACTCAGTAGGTCCAAGCTCTTATTGGGGTAGTCCATGGGTTGCAGGAACAGCGACCAATGGCTGCTCAATAGCAAACTGGACCTCTTGTGTGACCCATAACTGCTGCATCAGCTAGTCAATAGTCCACTTACAGAAGAGCCTCTCCGAAGGAGCGTCACCATTGTCAAGCTCCATTCAGGCATCACCATCGAAAAACCTTCAAGAGGTCTTGGTCTTCCATCCATCATTCCAGAAGCCCCTCTTTCAAACAATGACGGGGGAAGAAACCCAAAGGCTCATATCATCATCAGCATCATTATTCTCCCTTCTCATCATTTGAATTGACGGGCGAGGACCTTAATGATCGGATGGAGAGACACCTAGAGGAGCAAGACCGACATTTGGAGGAGCTTAGCTAGAAGCTCAATAACCAATCGAGGGTGGACTATGATACTTGCCTCCCCTTACTGGCCTGATAATGGAAGAACCTATATCTCATAGGTTCTGTCTTTTCCAATTGGATCCTTATGATGGCACCACGGATCTTATGGACCACTTAGAGAGTTATAAATTTCTCATGCAAGTTTAGGGGGCGACTGACACCCTTCTATGTATCGCCTTCTCTGCTACTCTCCAAAAGGCTATGCGCGTCTGGTATTCTCGTCTACTTTCGCGTAGCATTGACTCCTTCAAACAGTTGGAGAAAGCCTTCTTAGCATAATTTGATACCTATCGGAAGATCCCTCAGATGGCTAACAGTCTATTCTTCGTTCAGCAGAAAGAAGAAGAACTATTGAAAGACTTCATAGCCCGATTCAAGACGGTGTCCCTCAAGGTATATCATCTTGATGATGCTGTGGCCACCTTGGCCTTGAAGCGAGGACTTCTTTCCTTTCGCTTCACTTATTCATTAGACAAGAAGCCCCCTGGTTTCTATGCTGAGCTTTTGGATCATGCACATAAGTATATTCATGTTGATGAAGCTGATTTTACTCGGAGGAACACTGATAGGGGGGCTGGCAAGAAGTTGGTTCGTGAAGAACTAAGCAAACTCCCTTCCAAGAAGCATGAGCCCCCGTGCCGGCTAGATAACCAGCGTTAGAACCTGACCCCCAAAGAAGAAAACTATACACCTCTCCTTGCCCCTAGATCTCATATCCTTATGGAGATCGAAAGTGAGCCTTATCTTCAGTGCCCTCCCCCGCTGAGGACAAACGCTGCTCGCGACAGGAGTTGTTATTACCACTTCCATAGGAACTATGGCCACGATACTGAAGAGTGTCGTAACCTAAAGCATGCCATTGAAGAGCTTATTCAGAGAGGCTATCTTGGAAAGTTTGTCCAGAAGGGAGGACCTTCGGCCATCCCAGCTTTGATGGGGCCCCCACTTTTCAGGCCAACATTGATAATACTCCAACGGAATGGACGGTGGGCATGCTTTCATGGGGAACGGCTTCATCTTTTAATAGACCAAGGGGGATGAGGGAGTAGAAAATGTAATTACCTTTTTTGAAGGGGAGTTAACGAGGAGGGGCAACCTGAATGATGATAACGTAGTTGTCTCTATGACGATCACTAAGTATCATGTAAAAAGGAATATTTGTAGACAGTGGGAGTTCAACAGACATACTTACTTATGATTCCTTTGTTCAGATGGGTTTATCTCTTGATTCTTTACAACTGATGACCACACCCCTAGTTGGCTTTACAGGAGACTCAGTGAGGGTTGAAGGTGAAATCACCTTACCAGTCATGGTAGGATCACCGTCGTGCCAAAGTATGATCCTAATGAGGTTCCTGGTGGCCCGAGTGCCTTTGGCATACAATGCCATACTCGGTCAGCCTAGTTTGAACCTCTTGGATGTAGTGATATCCACCAGGCATTTACTCATGAGGTTTCCTACCAATGGAGGGATCGGCGAGATCTACGGAAAGGAAAATCTTGCACAGTTATGCTACTACATGGTTTCCAGCCCTTAAGAAATAGTGGACCCACCAACTTCGAAGCTGCTTGACCCCAGAGAGTCTGAAAGAATAGGAGAGTCAGTCGAGCGCTTGCTATCTTATCTACTGGGGGATGATCCTATGAAGGCCATGCAAATCAGTGAGCTTCTTCCTCTGGAGATGAAGAATCAGCTCCTCACTTTCTTGTGAGCAAACTCGGATGTCTTCGCATGGTCAGCATCAGACATACTCTGCATCCCTCGGGAGGTGATAACTCATAAACTTAATATTGATCCAAAGTACTGGCCTATACGTCAGAGGAAGAGAAGTTTTACCACTGAACGATAGAGAGCCATATATGAAGAGGTCAACAAATTACTTGTTGTCGGCCACATCCGAGAGGCTCAGTATCCGAATTGGCTAGCTAATGTAATCATGGTCCAAAAGGTGAGTTAAAGCTAAAAGATCTACATCGACTTTACTGATCTCAATAAAGCATGTCCCAAAGACAGCTTTCCTTTACCACTGATCAATCAACTAGTGGATTCCATATATGGCCATGAGCTCCTCAGTTTTATGGATGACTTCTCTGGGTATAATCAAATAAGGATGGATCTGGTGGATGAAGAAAATACCTCTTTCATCTTCGAGAGGGGAATCTACTGCTATAAGGTAATGCCTTTTGGGCCAAAAAATTTTTGAAGCTACTTACCAGAGATTGATGAATAAAGTCTTTAAAGACCAGATTGGGCGTAACATAGAAGTGCATGTGGACGATATGCTAACTAAGAGCACATACATCGCCAACCATGTCGTCGATTTAAAAGAGACATTTAATAACCTTCGACATCATCAGATGAAGCTCAACCCTCGTAACTGTGCCTTCGGTGTCACCGCCGCGAAGTTCCTGGGTTTCCTAGTGACCCAGCAATGGATTGAGGCAAATTCAGAGAAGATTCAAGCCATTCTTAGTATGAGACAGCCAGTCAACAAGAAGGAAGTGCAATAGTTCACTGAAAGAGTAGTCGCTCTGAGCCAATTCTTATCTAGATCAACCGAGAGATGCCTGCCCTTCTTTAAAGCCCTAAGAAAGATTGATGGCTTTGAATGGATGGAGAGCTGCCAGAGATCCTTTAAGAAACTGAAGGAGTTCTTATCTATGCCACCATTGCTATCGAAGCCCAAGAATGGAGAAAAGCTCTTTCTCTATCTTGCCTCCTCCTTGGAGGCAGTCAGTTCCGTTCTGGTGTGACTCGACCCCGATGGAGCTCAAAGCCTATTTATTATATTAACAAAGTGCTCCATGATGTGAAAGTTAGGTACTCCAGAACCAAAAAGATTATTTTTGCTTTGATCATCTCTGCTTAGTGTCTCAGACCATATTTTCAAGCCTATCCGATCGTGATGCTCACAGACCAACCTCTTAGAGCTATTCTGGCTTGTTCTAACACCTCTGGTCACTTGGCTAAGTTGGCTGTTAAATTGGAAGAATTCAATCTTTCTTTTTAGTCCTGGTTTGCCTTAAAGTTCCAAGTGTTAGCGGACTTCCTGATGGAATGTACCTAGACAGAAGGGTAATCCAAAGATTTTGCGGTGAGGCACCCGAACGCTGAGGAGGATGCAGCGAAAGCTTGGATACTCCATGTTGATGGTGCCTCTAATTCTCAAGAAAGCGAAGCTGGTCTTATTCTGGCAAATCCAAAGGGCATCATATTGGAGTATGCTTTCCGATTTCTTTTCAAGGCTACAAATAATCAAGCTGAATATGAGGCCTTACTGGCTGGAATCAAGCTTGCCCAAGAGCTCGGAGTAAAGTGCCTCAGAGCCTTCACCGACTGTCAGCTCATCTTCGGACATATCATCGGAGAGTATGAAGCTCGAGACTCTATCATGTCTCGATATCTAAATAAAGTTAAGTCACTGACCTCCTCACTGGCCTACTTCACTATTAGCTATATTTCCATAAGCAAGAATGCCAGGGCTGACACCTTGTCGTGGCTAGCCACCTCAGCAGATGAAAGTTTGGGAAGAACATATGTCGAACACCTGAAAACTTCAAGTATCGAGGTAGCAGAGGAGATTACACCAGTTATGCAAGAACCAACATGGATGGATGCTTACATCCACTACCTCATTGACGGTACTCTCCCTGTTGATCCGATAGAAGCCAGATCGCTTAAGTGGAGGTCTTTCAAGTTTGTATTGCTGAATGGGCACTTGTATAAGAAGTCCTTCTCTTATCCCCTCCTCAAATGTGTTGGCCCAGTAGATGCTAATTACATCCTCAGGAAGATTCATGAAGGCATATGCGAGAATCATCTAGAGGGCAGATCTTTGGTGCACAAAGTCCTTCGCCAGGGATATTACTAGCTCACCATGCGATAAGATGCCGCTGAGCTAGTCCAGAAGCGCGACCATTACCAACGATATTCTAACATTTAGTGACAGTCGGCTTCTCAAATGAACCCACTCTTTGCTCCATGACCTTTTGCTCAATGGAAAATGAATATTCTTGGACCATTCCCCCAGCTTCAGAACAACGAAAATTTTTACTTGTCACCATCGATTATTTCACCAAATGGGTCAAAGTTGAGGCATTAGCTAAAATCACCGAGAGCAAAGTAAGGCATTCTTCTGACAATCTATTATTTGTTGGTTTGGCCTACCCCATACCATCCTCACCAACAACGGTCGCCAATTCGATAATGCTGCATTCAAGACCTATTATACCAAACTGGGTATCTATCACCGATTCACTTCTGTTGGACATCCACAAATCAAGGGGGAGGCAGAAGTTATGAATCGAACCATCCTCCACAGACTTAAAACCTGGTTGGATGAGTTTAAAGGCAGATGAATAGAGAAACTCCCAAGTATACTATGGGCATATCATACGACTCCTAGAGTCCCGATGAGAGAGACTTCGGGAGAGACTCCTTTTAGCCTTGTCTTCGGATCTGAAGCGGTTATCTCGATGGAGATTGATCTTTTTAGTCCCCAAGTGGAATCATATAAAGAAGAAGACAACTCCGATCAGCTGAGAGCTAATCTCAACTTCATTGACGAGATCCAAGACCAAGCGTGGCTCAGGATGGCCATGTTCCATCAATGAGCGGTAAAATATTACAATGCTCGGGTTCATTCCAAGATGTTTTTCCTTGGAAATCTAATCCTTAGGAGAGACGAGATATCTAAACCAATTGAAGGAGGCAAGCTATCCTCAAATTAGAAAGGACCTTATCGAGTCACGAAAGCACTTCATCAAGGAGCTTACAGACTTGAGGAGCTAGATGGACAGCCGATCCCGCACACATAGAATGTGAGCAATTTCTGCCGGTATTACCAATAGTGAGTGTACTTAGCTGAAGATTAAAAGAAAGAAGAGTTTCCAATTCTATCTTTATATTCAAAGCAAAAGTTTTCAAAAGGACCTCGGCGGTCCCGCAATCATAGACACACCGGACTGATGCGAGAAACCCCCGGTGGTTCAAGTCCTATGGTCTCGGCGGTCTCGAGTCAAACTCCCAGGCCAGCATGAGAAACCTCCGTGATAGTTTTCAAAAGGACCTCGGCGGTTCCGCGATCATAGACACCCTGGGATGATGCAAAAAACCCTCGGTGGTTCAAGTATTATGGTCTCGGTGGCCCCAAGTCAAACTCTCAAGCTGGCACCAGAAACCTTCATGGTAGTTTTCAAAAGGACCTCGATGGTCCCGCGATCATAGACACCTCGGGCCGATGCAAGAAACCCCTGGTGGTTCAAGTCCTATGGTCTCAGCGGCCCCAAGTCAAACTCCTGGGCTGGCATGAGAAACTCCTGTGGTAGTTTTCAAAAGGACCTCGGCGATCCCATGATCATAGACATTTCGGGCCGGCACGAGAAACCCCTAGTGGTTCAAGTCCTATGATCTCGACGGTTCCGAGTCAAACTTCTGGGTCGGTGCAAGAAACCCCCATCGTAGTTTGCAAAAGGATCTCGATGGTTCCACGATCATAGACACCCTGGGCCAGCGTGAGAAACCCCCGGTGATTCAAGTTTATGGTCTTGATGGCTCCAAGTCAAACTCTCAAGCCGGCGTAAGAAACCCCCGTAGTAGTTTTCAGAAGGATATGATACCCTTCGAGCCCGTAGCAATAACCGGCGTCAGCATTTGAAAAGCATCCCAGCAAAAGCCAAAGAGGTGAGCACGAACCTATGTGCTCCAATGGAGCCTATGTGTCAAGTCACCAGCTTTCTAAGAACGCTCATAAGCACGAGGGTGTATCTTGTCGAATCCAAAGGCTAAAGACAAGACATAGTTGCTCAAAAGATCAAAGCATTACAAATAGATGAGTTGTCGAATTCGAGCAAAATGTGATTCTATTAAAAATGTTTTTTTTTTCATTAGTTTCACTGTCATACAAGAAGACTGACATTAGTCAGATTACAAAATATTATAAATAGAAAAAGAAATTAAACCTAAGGCTCAATGGGTCCTGGCCCATCCTTGGCACCACCACCATCTGGACCTTCATCTTCATCCTCAGGCTAAATGTCTTCAAGGCCGCTTAAGTTATAGGCCCGAGAGATTTTCTCTTTGCACTTCTCAAAGCCCTGGGCGTAGGCGTCAAGGGCCACCTCACTAAACTCAGCAACAAAATCTGTGGAACCTTTATAGAGTTCAATGGCCTCCCGAGCCCAGAATTTAGCAGCGTTGACCTTTATTAAAGCTTCAACCTCGATGGCTGCCACCTTCTCTGTGGCCTAAATTTTAATGGCGGTCAGTTTCTTTAAGACCTTCCGAACCTCCATCTCGGTAGAGGCTAGCTTTTCCATGACAGGCCTGGCTTCAGACTCAGCCGTGTCCACCCTATCCTCGGCATGATCCACTCTAAGGAGGGCATCCTCCAATTTCTCCTCCGTCGGCCCTAGCCTTGACATAGCTTCGACCAACTTGGCATCTATGACCCTGGCCCTTGTTTCAGCCTCCTCAGCCCGGGCCTTGGAGGAGTGGCTTTCCTCCTTGGTGGCTCGAAGTGCACCGGACATCGCCTCCTCCTGTGTCCTGACCTTGGTCAGCTCCTCAACCTGAGTCTTGAGGGCAGCCAACTCATTTTGAGCGCACCCACGACTATTGGAACTCTCGGTGCAAGCATCCTGAAGAACGAAGAGACCATTGGATATATGTATAAGTCAATGAGTTAGAATATGAACTATGAACAGACAGAGTCAACACACTCACATGGAGGATGGCAGTGAAAAGGGTATCAAGGGACTTCTCGATCAGCTGATGGCGGAGCTCGGCTTGGAAGTTAGGAAGAGTTGAGTGGCTCAAGAGGCGCTCCGCCAAACAACCTCAACGCATTGTCGTGACCTTAGATGGCCGGCTAGGAAGAATGTCGTCAGGTGATACCCCCACTTCCTCTGGCATTGATTGGGTGGCCAAGGAGTGGTCATCTCCAGCTCCCCCCATTGGAGGTGTTGCCGCCCTTACCTCTGGTGTGGCCTCACCTTCGGGCTCGGCGAGGGCCGAAGGTTCTTCCCTCGGCGGCTCTACCTCAACCTCAGCAGGAGGAACCCCTGCCGTGGGTATTTCGATGAGGGGATCCCCCCTTCTCATTTCCTCCATCGACATGGCCTCGGGGGCGATGGGCAAAACTGCGGAGAGTTGGGGCAGCCCGCCCTACTCTTTTCGTTGAGGTTTCTTGGGCGCCACTCCCGTCGGGTCACCGGCGGCCTTCTTTCTTTTTTTGAGGCCCACCACGAAGAAATCAGGAGAAAACCTCATTGCTGTACAAAGAAGTGAGGATTAAAAAAAAACTATTGTAGCAAGTAATCAAGGAAGGTAATGCTCACTAGGTGCCGGTGACGGCAATGCCAGCGCTGCGAGGGCTTCACGGAGGTTATCCTCTGATAATAACACTACACAAGAGGGAATGATGGAAGACATAAGGGCATCGAAAAGCTCTCGGTCTCTCTCTTCTACAATCGAGTTCTTATTAGGACTAATATCGGGAGACCTCCAGGATGCTCTCACTCCCTCTACATGAACATAAAAAAATTGAGACTTCTATTCCTTAACCTTAGAAGGTAGATCTAGTTTGAGAGCTCTTTTGGGCTAAGAAGCAAATCTCCACCACCCATTTTTTCTTGGGATTCTGAAGTTTATACAAAGTCCGGAACAGGGAGACTTGGGCAGGAGCGCCATGAAAATGGCAGAGCACTATAAAGGTGTAGATAATCCAAATGGAGTTAGGAGCTAACCGCGCTAGGACGAGGTTATACCTATCTAGAAGATTTGGAAAGAAGGGCTGGAAAGAAAGTCAAAGCCCACTCTTGAGGAATTCCTCATACAGAGTGACTCCACCAGACCGACTGCAGGTTACCTTGCCACCATGCCAAGGCACGGACAGATACACACTATTGGGTATGTTGTCTTTTACCCTAAGGTTTTCTATGTCCTGATCTTTCATGGTAGAGAGTATTCCCCTTGGACCTGCGGGTTTGGAATGAATAATCGAAGGAGATACGGAGCGAGAAGATGAAGATGATGCCCTAGAGGGTGGAGGCAAAACCCTAGTGGCTAGAGAAGATACCCTAGGTGCTGGGGAGGAGACCCTAGTTGAAGTTGGGGTGGCAGTCGCCGGGCGACCATGGATAAAAATGCCACCAAGAGCTCGACGCCGGGCCTGAAGGATTTCCTCTCTAGAGGGTTCGGCTAGAGGTTTCTTACCTTTTCTATTGGAACAAGGATCCATGAGGAAGAAAAAAAAGACATAAAGGTAAGAGGAACTGACCTTGAGTCGAAGGAATAGAAGCAAGGAACTTAGTGTTCAAAGGATGAAGAAGGCACAAAGAAAATAATGAAGGTACAAGAGGATTGAAGAGACAGGCGGAACAGTATTTATACTCAAATTTTGAAAGTCCCGCCCACTATAATGCCAAGTAGAAGTACGGGGGCAGAGCTACCATCCAGCTATCCGCGGATTGCAAGAGGGACACAATCTGCACCCAATGATGGGACACTAGCCAGAACAATCCAATTATGATGTCTTACCTTTCTTGTTGGTCACGAGGCATTTTTCTCAATCCACCCATGGGCTGCATTACTCCCAATGTCAATCGTTAAATAATGAAAAGACTTTGAGGAGACTCCGCTCCTTCGGGGGCATGTGCCCGCCTCCACTAGTTTATGGCGTGCAAGACCCAACAAAGTGAAAAATTTTACGCTCCTTTTTCTTGGCAAGCGCTGTGCGCATAAGCGCCAAGACTCAAAAGCGGGAGGGGATGTTGTTGACCCCGAATTAATTTTGATTCTTACAAAACAATTAAGTGAAGACTAATTCTATGTTTTGTAGAAACTAAGCTTTATGCAGGGAAGTACAGGTGTTTTACAAATGAGTGTTATCAAGAAAAAATCTTATGGAAGTATATCCCTTTCGTTTTTCTGCTTACCTGAAAGCTAGCAAATTGATCCATTCTTCCCGGGCCATTTGCATATTTATGTGAGCTAGCTAGCTAGCTAGCTTATCCTTCCTTCTAGCTAGCTGACGCATCTGTTAGCTAACTAACATTGTCTTGCATATAGCCTGGCCGAATGGTTGCCTTCCTTAGTTAGCTGGAGAGCTAGCTGGTCCCTTCCTTAGCTAGCTGGAATTCTATCTTAGCTAACTACCTTTGCCTGTTACTATGCTGACCGAACGGTTCCTATTTTTAGCTAACTGGCGAGCTGGCTGGATGTTTCTCTTAGCTAGCTAGTATACCCTGTTAGTTAACTGCTCTGCCTTGGGAGCTAACTAGTCTTCTTTGTCAGCTAACTATTTTTTGTAGGTCATTCACCAAGCCATGCGGTTGCAATTCTAAGTTAGCTGGAGAGCTAACTACCTCTTCCCAAGCCACATGGATTCATGCCCCAGTTAGCTGAAGAGCTAACTAACCTTCTCCATGGGTGTGTGGATGAGTTTCTTAGCTAGCTAAGGAGCTAGCTGCCTCTCTCTCTTGGGCGGTGGATTCCTCTTACCATGAAAATTTGAAGTTAGTTAGCTAAAGAGCTAACTCTTCTTCTCTTGATTGGCAGATTCTTTCTCCAAGCTGTGAGGTTCCTATTTCTAGTTAGCTAAAGAGCTAACTACATTTTGTGGCTCTTGTCTTCATGAACGTTGGGATGCTTGCTTAGTTAGCTAGAGGGCTAACTACTTTTTGGATCTCCTCTCTCCTAGCCGCATGATTTTTTGGCTTAGTTAGCTAGAGAGCTAGCTAGCTTTTCTTGGGATGAAAGTCAAGTTGTATGCTCTTTGTGGTTAGTTAGTTAGAGAGTTAACTACTTTATCTATTGTGTCTGATTTTTTTTTCCTCATGCCATGGAGCTTTCAAATCTAGCTAACTGGGATCTTCCTTTAGCTAGCTAATGGGAACTCAGTGCTTCTTCTTGGCCGAGCGTCTTCAAGCCTTAGCTACCTGGAATTAATTCCAGTCAGCTACCTCCTTGCCGCTTGGGTGTGCTCTCTCCTCTCTCTCTTCTTTAATTAATTTCTATTTTTAGCTATACTAACTTTTGATCTATTGGATTATGATAGAGATCTTTCTTTCTTCAAATGGATTCAGTGCATTCAATGCTCAAGAAAAATAATCTCAATGGTTATCTTTTCTTTCCGTTTTACTTTCCATTTATTTCAAATGTGTCTAACGGATATTTTTGATATTGGAATGCTTTAAATAGCTAAGATTAGAAGAACAAAATGATGAATCCAAAAAGAGAAAAAGAAGAGAAAGGAATCTAAGAAAAGAGCTTTTATTACATATTTTTTGGAGTGTTGAAAAGCAAGTTCGTGTGCATTAAAGTTGATAAATCTTAAAGATCAATCATTGCTCAAGTTGTCCAGATCCATTAAAGCCATCAAGCATTTAAAGCTTCAGCTACCTCAGAGATATTCATTTATTGCTGAAGATTTGCTACAAAAATTATAAAGTATTTCTTTGAATATTTGCTCATTATAGGAGCTATTTATTCTTATTTATTCTAAACATTCTTATAAAATGGTTAGATTTAACCCTTGGTTATTGTAGGCTTTCTTGTGTCATGAAACAAGAGGACTAGCTGGGTAAGGCTAGGGGTTGGCTTCCTTGTGCCGTTAAACCAGAGGACTAGTTGGGTAAGACTAGGGGTTTGGCTGCCTTGTGCTTGTTAAACAAGAGGGCTAGCTGGGGAAGGCTAGAGATTGTAATCGTTGTGATACGATTGAAGTAAAATTTCCAAAAGGTTTTTGAAGAGTGAACGTAGGTGCTGAGTTTGGCACCGAACCACTATAAACTCTCTTGTGTTTGTGGTTGCTTAATTTTCTGTGATATTGTTATGTGCACTTCACTATACAATTAAATTTTAATTAGTGTTAAAGCATATATCTGTGCTAGTAATTAATTTTTAATAACCCAATTCATCCCCCCTCTTGGGTTGCTACATCTGGGCAACAGATATGATATGGCTGGTAAAAGCCACATGTAAATTAAAGGCCAAAACTACCTAACAGCGGGGATTATTTGGGAAGGCGGCCCGAGTGGCTCCTGGGCGGCCCCAGCTTGAAAGGCAGTTCCTGGGCGGCCCCAGCTCCAAAGGCGGTCCCTAGGCGGCCCGAGATGGCTCCTGGGCGGCCCCAACTCCAAAGATGATCCTTAGGCAGCTCGAGATGGCTCATGGGCGGCCCTAGCTCCAAATGCGGTCCTCAGGCGATCCAAGGCAGCTCCTAGGCGGCCCCAGCTTCAAAGGAGGTCCCTAGACGGCCCCGATTCTAGGGCAGCATCAGTGCCTCTTCTGTCTTATCTTCAGGGTTCATCCCAGCTTTTCGAGCAAGCCTCTACTTAGGCAAAGTCGGACTCACCCACTACCCTCGATCCACATCAGTCTGATAAAGCCAGAACCGTCAATTTCAGTATGAGCCCCAAAAGGCCATGACTCATCAGACAACATTAATGGCTCTGACTAGATGAGGCCCCAAAAGTCACGATCCATCAGACAACATTAATGGGTCTAACTAGATGAAGCCCTAAAGGTCATAATCCATCATAAGTCTCAAACCTCCAAACCAGTGAAGCCCAAAAAGTCATTAGGAAGATTTAATGCTCTGGATAAATAAGCCTTAAAAGGTGATTACCTGTCATGAAGTACCAATCACCCAGATCAAATGAGGCAGATCTAATCCAACCAGCTTTGACATTCTATCTGTAAAAGTCTTAGCTCATCATGAGATTCTAATCTTAGCGAACAAGCCATGCAGACTCAAGAGACTAATAAAACAAATAAGTGGAGACCTAAATCAAGGTATGAACACTTAAGCAACACTTAGAGATCTATCCCATCTTCTAACCCAATTTTCTCTTTCTCGAGCTTCCTCAAGCTCGCGACTGTGATCCTGATCACTAACTTAAGCGTCGAAGGATCCTTGTCGGAATATCCGATCCCCGTAACTTCTTGTAGGTCTTGAAGCTGAAGTGAAGCTCCTTCAATAAATTAACAACGCATCCATTGACGCTCAAGAATGTTAGCTCAAAGTGATTGAGTATCATCAGAAAGTATTATAGGAACCTTATACCTATAGCTGTTTCATTGTCATTATGGCCATGTGATATTGTACCATAGGAATAGAATCTTTGAAGGGCAATATTTAGAGAGGCATAAGCATGATGGCTAAGGTATGAAGTTAAGTCTTAATGCCGATGGGGCTGTTCCTAAGCTGATGGTAATATATATGGATGAATTATAATTTTCAAGACTAGTCTATTCAACCGTATAAATCTTTTTATTGTTAGGATACACATGGTGCAGCGTGCTAAAGGATGCAAACTTGATAGATAAGGTTCAACAATGGATGATAAGACACAATACTAGCAAGTTAAAAATTGAAAGCATATATAGAAAGGAAAAAAACTATTCGCTAAAAATAATTAATAAATATAAAAATGATATAAAAAATTAGTTTCTGTAACACTCTTTCAAAGAGCACGCAAATGCCATACCTAACTTTTATTGTTGCTTATATAAAATTTAAAATGATATTAAAAAAAAGTAAGAAGAAAAAAAAAATATATATAATACAGCGCACTCAAGTGCCGTTCTTTTCTGCACCTGACCTTCTACGCACGTTGAGGATGCTTCGGGGAGTGATTCAGTGTTTTATGAGCGGTATTTGTTTTTTTTGATAAGTTTTATGAGCGATATTAGACGGTAGAAGTGCAGTTGTTGAGAAGCCTGACAAGCCGACAAGACCATGTCCATGCGGGTCCGATATGAAATCTTTGACCCGAGCAACCCCTGAATCTCTGATCGAAGATGCCTTCATGAAACGTGCTCTACAGCTAGCTCTTGTTCATAGGGCTGCCCATCAGTCCCTTCCATTGTGATAATTTGAGCTTATCTCATCTCCCAAAGACTTTCCGGGACCCAAAAGAAAATTATATGCGTCAAGGGTCCGGACGGAAGAAGTCATTAAGTTTTCGGTCTCCTTTTTTTTTTTTCTTTTATTACTATTATTTTTATTATTATTTTGATATCAGTGGTCTCACTGTAATTGCCAATTGGGACCCAAAAGAATTGTAATGCACTCATGTCCAGTATATAAACATAGGCAGTGGTAGCGGGAGTGGCATTGCAAAGTCTGTCGAAATGGGGTCACCTCATGCCATTGTCATCCCTTACCCAGCGCAGGGCCATGTTATCTCTTTAATGGCTCTCTCCCACCTTTTGGTGAACCATGGCTTCAAGATTACGTTCGTCAACAGCGAATTCAATCATCGTCGGATTATCGCTGCCTTGTCCGAAAAAGGCCGCGATGGAGTGGAAGGAATCGAGATGGTTTCCCTTCCGGATGGGTTGGCTCCCGACGAAGACCGCAGCAACATCGGGAAGCTAACGGAAGGTTTCTTAGGGGCCATGCCGGAACGTCTTGAGGAACTTATAAAAATATTAACGCATCGGGAGGTGACGAGGTTACGCGCATCATCGCCGATGGGAGCATGGGGTGGGCTCTCGCGGTGGCTCAAAAGATGGGCATCCGGTCAGCGGCCTTTTGGCCTATGTCCGCTGCGGTGTTTGCGACGTTTCAGAGTATCCCTAAGATGATCCCAGATGGAATCATCGGTGCTGATGGTAAGATATCGCTCGATCAATTTCTCTGAAAAAATAAATTGGCTCGAGGCATGAAATTTTCTATTAAAATCCTGTGGTAAAATTTTATTATAAGTACTTTTTTTTTTTTTTTTGGCAAAGGGGATAAACATTCAACCCATAATATGGAGTTTTTTTAATTTTCTATCTTGCCCACTATAGATAGTCATGCACAATTATGTTTATTATGTAGAGTGATAAGATATTTGTGGGAGATGCACTTAGATAATGGTTGAAAAGGAAAAAAACAAAGGAAGCTGGGAAAAGATCCAGCAAACTAATTCATGGAGTAGCGAGTTTGATGGTCACCATCAGATTCGTTCAATTCTTCTGACATCAATGTGTCCTTAATGGTGGAAAGTTTGATACATCTTGCAAATAAATCTTAAAAAATATCTATTGAAAGTAGAGGTGGGCACTGGACCGTGCCTGGACCGGCACGGCCCAGGCCCGCGGGGCCATTCCAGAAAATGGACCGTTCCTGGCCGGGCCAAAGCCGTGCCGTGCCTGGCCTGGCCCATCTGGGCCGTGCCTGGGGCCCATCCGTGCCTGGCATGGCCCATCTGGGCCGTGCCTGGCCCGACACTAATGGGCCGTGCCTGGTTCGTCACGGCTGGGCCATGCCAAGCATGATCCAGATGGGGATATTTAGGGTTTAAATAATTTAATTTTAAGAATTTAAATTTTTTAGCTATCATATTAATTAAATTTTATTAAAAAATTATCTCTATTTATCCTTACGAATCATTTTTTAATTTTATTTTTTTGATTATTTATACTATTCAACCATTGACCCATCTATTGGATCATTGAGCTATTGGTCCAATCTTAATTGTGTTTAAGTCTGCAAGTCTAGTTCTAACTATTGTATGTAATTGATTATAACTTATGAGTCACATTTGTAGTAATACATCATTAGTATATATCTTTTTGGTTACATTTGGATTATCATATTTAAGGCGTGTTGTACGTTTGAATGTCACGCTGTACGTTTGAATGTCACCCTCTCAGCTTTTGTCCATTTATTCATAATTTAACGACATCAGAAGGAAAAAAATAATAAAAAGGAACAAGACCTACTAAGTTTAGATATTCTCATGAAGACTCAAATTTATAAGAAAGACTAGGTCGTCCGGTGCACTGTACGCATCATGAACGAGTTAAGCAAGAAAGTCTGGTCTCTTGACATTAACCGTGCTCTTGTTGAGCAAAACCAGCCAAAGAGCACAGTAGGCCCAGGAATCACCTTATGGACTAGCCTGAGGACCAGACTTGCAAACGCCGCGCATCCGGTGCGCGCTTTGTGCACTGAAATTGATGCACAAAGTCTGTTTTAACATGAGAAAAGCTAAGATTGATGCTCTTGAAGCATAGAGTGTACTTTAACAAGACCTATTGTATGGGCCTTATGTCTTTCTGAGGCTTGAATTGGTGTCACTTCTAATAATATAGGTTTCACTTCTAATAATTTTTTTTTAATTATTACCGTGAGTCATCTCTATTTTTTCTCCTTTCTTATTGTATTCTAGAGGTCAGGCCTAGCCCCCACCCTTCATATATCATTTTGATTTTAAATTAATAAACCGATAGGGGTCTATGCCAAACCTTTCACCATTAAGGTGGCTTCATATTAATTTATGGCTTTATATTCCAATAATTTTTTAATTTATTTAAAAAATATATGTTTTTTAAAAAAACTATTAGGCTCTGAGCCGCATGGCCCGGTGGGCCGGCACGATGGGCCGTGCTGTGCGATGGGCCGGCCCAGGTCCGTCATGGGCCGTGCCGTGCCAGGCTCAAAAAAAGGATTTTTCAAGCCCGTTACGATCCGTGTCGGGCCGGACTGGGCGGCACGGTTCAGCGCCTGTCTCTAATTGAAAGGATAAGCTTCTGCATTTAGAAAATAAAAAAAAGAAAAAAATTCATGAGCCATCTTTCTTTTCTGTATTTTATGCAGGAACGATGAAACGAAATGAACCCTTCCAGCTGAACCCTAGCATGCCGTTAGTGAACACAAGCCATCTTCCTTGGAACATCCCCCATGATCTACAAACACAAGGAGTCATCTTTAAGCTCGTAACCATCAACAATGAAGCAATGCAGCTCACTGAAACAATCATTTGCAACTCATTCTATGATCTTGAGCAACCATCCTTCGCTCTCTGCCCAAATCTACTGCCTGTTGGACCGCTGCTCGCAAGCCAATGGGTTGGAAAGGCCGTCGGGCATCTTTGGCCAGATGATGCGACCTCCATGAGTTGGCTTGATGAGCAACCCGCCAACTCGGTCATTTACGTGGCATTTGGGAGCTTAGCAGTCTTCAACCACCAACAATTTCAAGAGGTTGCGCTTGGGCTCGAACTCTCCGGCCATTCATTCTTGTGGGTCGTAAGACCCAACCTCACAAATGGGATCGATGATACCTGGTTGGATGGGTTTCGAGATCGAGTTGAAGGGCGAGGACAGTTGGTGGGGTGGTCTCCTCAACAGCAGGTGCTGGCACATCCTTCTGTTGCTTGCTTCTTTTCTCATTGTGGTTGGAATTCAACATTGGAAGGGGTGAAGAATGGAGTTTCTTTCCTCTGTTGGCCTTACTTCACCGATCAATTCCTAAACCAAACCTACATCTATGACATCTGGAAGACTGGCTTGAGAATAGAACCCGATGACAAAGGGTTTGTTCCAAGGGAGCAGATCAAAAGGAAGGTCAGCCAATTATTTAGGGATGAGGAGATAAAGGCAAGAGCTCTAATGTGGAAGGATATTGCTAATAGGAGCATCAAGGAAGGAGGATCATCCTTTAAGAATCTTAAGAGCTTTGTTGAAACCTTGAAAGAATGACGATTTCTTTTTGCTTGACTGTTTGCTTCACAAATGTATGTGCTACCACTTCACATGCGCATACGTCAACGAAATGAAATTTATCTATTACTATATTCAAGTACCATTTTCTTCTTGTTTTAGTGTGGTAGAATTTATTTTGCATGGGGTCTTTAAGCGAGATGTTCCGACTTGGTAAGCTGCTGTCCAATTTATTTTGGTGTTGTTGAGATATAATATAACCGACAGTTTGTACTGCAGGGGATCACACATCTTCAATGAAATGAGAGGTAGACCACCCAACATATAAAGGGATTCCTCCTAAAGAATATTGTAATGACAATATATTAATCTGAAATACTATGCACTTTTCCAAACCCATGGTTTCTAATATGACACGCTACTTCTTCGAAACCTCATCGTTCGGGACCTTTATAAAATGGCAAGGTGAAAGCCTCCTCCTAGAGTTCTCTCCACACAATAATGCATTCAGAGTCCTGAGTACCAATCCTTCATGAAGTGATGCGTGGAGTTCCTACTAGTTTTTGTACTTTGAAATCGAGCATCCTTCGGGTGTCAAGAAAAGTAGGACATTTTATGTAATCCTGGTGGTCCATACAAAACTCTTTCGTTCCTACAATCTTCAGAGATCGTAGAACAACCCAAAATGCTATGGATCACATCAAACTGAGCTGCTCTACAGCCCAGCATCTTCCAACAATAAGACAAAAAAAAAAGCATTAGCGGGCAAGGCAATCCACTGATCAATGGGTCTACCACCGAGACTGATCAAAGACCCCCCCAAAGCCCCAAGCAACCACTTGATTGCAAACTACATTTGCTCTCTCTTCCAAGTGCCGCCATCTTAATAGCAGCATCCTCCTTATTGGGATTGTTTCCAACACATTATTTTTGAAAGAGAAATCTGGGTTGAAAAGGTTTTTTCTCAAGAAAAATAGATCTAGGGTTTCATAAGCACATCACCACCTAAAATATTGTTTCTGATTCTACGAATAAACATAATGCCTCTTATCCATATGAGGCTACCACACCAAAGCATAATAAAATAGGCCCAACTTGATATATAGGCCTAACTTAGACTAAAAATAATAAATAAAATAAAATATTAAGAATTAATAACCATTATATTTTAACACTCTTCTTTAATTGTTGTTCTTGGATACCCATGAGATCTCTAAAGTGAATGAACTTCTCCTTGGGTAGTTCCTTGGTGAAGATATCTACCATTTGGTCTTGAGTCTTTACATACTTGACTTCAATTTCTTTTTCTTCTACTACATCTCTTATGAAATGGTCCTTGATTTTGATGTGCTTAATGCGATTATGATATATAGGATTCTTTATCATAAAAATGGTATATTTGTTGTCACATAACAGAATAGTAGCTTCTTCTTACTTTTCACCCATATCTTCAAGTATTCTTCTCAACCAAATTATTTGTTGTGCCGCCAAAATAGAAACATATTCTACTTCAGAAGATAATAATGTCACTGTATCTTACTTCTTTGATGCCCAAGATATGATACATGATCCATAAAAGAATACATAACATAATGTGCTCTTTATGTCATCAATGTTTCCAGCCCAATCACTATCACAAAACCCAAATAACTTTACAATATCATTATTGTTTCTTTCATACATGATCCCATAATCTTTAGTACCTTTGATGTATCTCAAGACTCTTTTTGCTTGTCCAAAGTGAATCTTACATGATTTTTGCATAAATCTGGAAAGTAAACTTGATGCAAACATATGTCTGGCCTTGTAATTATTAGATATAATAAGCTTCCAATAATGCTTCTGTATAATTGTGCATTTGCTTCACCACTTTCATCTTCTTTCATCAACTTCTCATTTACCAAAAAAGGTATTTCCATAATATTATAATTTATTATTTTGAATTTTTTGAGAATGCCTTCTACATACTTCTTTTGACTAATAAGATACTATATTTCCTTTGATTGATTTCAATTCCCAAAAATAATGAAGCAAACCCATATCATTCATTTTATATTTTCTCACCATATCACTTTTGATAGTCAAGATCATTTCTCATTGTTACTAGTAATAATTAAATCATCAACATAAGAGAAACAATGAGAATATCATTACCTTATGGTGCGGACATCAAAGTCTGAAAGAGGCTTCGATCTAATTCAGTATGGCTTTAATTCTTTCATGTGTCATATAAATAGAGTAATAATTTTACTTTTTTTGAATTTGAGTCATGTAATTAAGTTGATTTATTTTAATTTGGGTTCTTGAGTCCAAGTAGGGTCAAATTGGTTTGTATTTAGTGAGTTTAGTAATTGGATTCAAGAGAGGTATGAAATTGGATTCGAGGTAAGTAAGTGAGCTTGAAGATTGGATGCATTCAATCATCCAACAAATCAATCCAAGGTGGATGCCACTTCAGCAAACATTGTTGGGTGCCATGTCAACCTCTTGGTGTATACCTCATCAAGCCATATCACCACATGCCACATCACCAAGGAAATTTAAATTCAAAGGAACCGCCCATTTTTCTTTCCTCTTCTTAAGCTTAGTTATAAGCTGTTTCAACCCTCCACCCTATAGCTAGCTTAGGTTGCAATTTTTCATAAAAACTCCATGTAATTCGAATTTTTAAAAGTCCCTTGGAGGCTTATAAATACTACTTCAAGCTCTCTTGTAAAGACAATTTATAATGAATGAAAGTTGAGTTTATTTTCTTCATTTGTGTTGGCAAATATCCTTCGAAAGGGAGTGGTGAGAGGCCCTTAGCTACTTCAAGAAAGTCATCTCCACGCCAAGATCCATTAGCCATTCTCCATTCCAATCTAACATCCTATCCCATCTTTCAATATGCAAGAAGACTCCACAAAGAAGGCCGATCAAGCTACCTCAAATCCATCAAGCTTCATCTTAATTTCAACCTTTCCTTCCTCTTCATTCATTCATTAATACTTCATTAAATTTTTATGTTCTTAACTCTAATTTGGTTTGTGTAGGATCCCTAAAAATTTTAGGTTCCAAAGAAAAAGGTCTTCCATGACAAAAACAGATACAAGAAGTCCTGCAACTAAAAAATCTCCTCGTCATCGAAGAACTTTATCCTTGAGTGTAAACCTTCCAATCTCTGATATATTAATGGCCAGGTACCCCTTTTTCAATATTTTTTAATCTAAAATATTAGAGTAACTAAGCCCTAGCCTGTGCTGTTTCTTAGCCACAAAGATTCTTTCTCTTTACTATTTTGAAGGATTCTCATCCAAGTCTAGTTTAACATAAAAATCCCTTCATGAAAATTTTTTCTTTACATGAAAATGTAGCCTAGCTTCACTTTATTTTCATTTAGTTATTACTATCTCCTTCTAGATTGCATTATTCCACTTCATCCCTTATCAAATTAGTATCAGAGCATGGTAGGTTAGGGCATATTTTTTTATTTTATGCATTTTTTTTATTTTCTGTAATTTCTGCATATAGAACATAGAGCTAAAATTTCATTCATTTAAGGATGGATTCATGGAGTTCTTTCCTACTTTTATGAATCTTAGCTCATATTAGACTCCAAAATTAAGTTGTACCAATTCAAACCAATCTAAATACTTTTTTAATAGGTTTTAGATCTGAGGTTTCTTTTAACATTTGCATGAAGTTTGCTTTCTTGTATTAGACACCTAAATTTTAACCATATTTTTAAATTTAAAGTTTCCCTCTAAGAAAACTTAGAATTTAAAATTTAAAATTTAAAATTTAAATTCTAAAATTTAAAATGTAAAATTTAAATTTAAATTTGAAATTTAAATTTTGAATTCTTGTTTAGTTAATTATAACTTGTTTGAAGTTACATTCTTAATTAGTGTAGTGACATTGCTTTGTTACATGCCATCATTTGCATAAGCTATCTTAAGGGCACTCCCATCACAAGATAAGGGAAGAATTTCATCACCTTTTCTTAGCCCAAAACCATAATCCTTCATGTGTGAACCCAAGCCTTTAACTAAAAGAAAGTAGTAATCTAATTTGCTCTAGTGAGCTAAGGACACCCACAAGATCGGGTTCGAACCAGTGTCAAGTCAGTGTAGACATCTTTTCTGTGTACTTGTGCATTTGGTGTCTAGGACAAGTGGTTCAGGGATAAGAGCCCGAAGGAAGGTGGGCTGATCCGCTTACCTGGCCAATTTTAATTGGTTTCTTAGGCAAGCAACGAGGGACTTCCATCAATCTTACACTTAACTGGTCAGGTGCAAAATTACTACAGTCTAGATTGTCACCTTGACTAAATATCTGGTTTGAGCTTCTAGGTCAAGCACATCCTAGAACGAGTCTATTTGCATTGTATGACAACTAGATCAGAGACCCCATACCAGCACAATTCAGGTCAATCAATGTAGCCATGGACCCAAATCTAGAAGCTTTAATGAGGCTATGACTGAGCAGTATAATCAATTGAACACTAGTTTTGACCAGATGCAAGAAAGGATTGATTCCTTAGAAGAATCCCATATGACTCCTGCTGAGCCTCAATCACCCAAATGACACCTCTGAATCCTAGAGTCCAATATCCCGAACCTATTATTAAACCCCACCAAAGAAGACATCATCATGACTATATTGATCAAGATAAAAGAGCCCTTAGGAGTATCCGACTTGATGCACCCACTTTTGATGGGGACCTAGACCTTAAGGTGTTCATAGATTGGGAGGAAGATATGAACCAATATTTTGAATGGTATGAAATGTCAGAGGACAGGAAGTTCAAAATAGCCAAGCTTAGGCTAATCTGACAAGCTAGGTTGTATTGAAAAAATGTTGAGCACTGTGTAGGCAAAGAGAAGACATGCTAATAGGTACTTGGAGAGCTATGAAAATCAAGCTTAGGGAGAAGTACCTACCTATTTTCTATAAGCAAAGGTTACTGGACCAATGGCAATGGCTAAGTTAAGAAAATAGGCCTGTGTCGGAATACATTACTAAGTTTGATGAATATGATGTAGTATTATTGAATCAGAAGATGTAACCTTAACCAGATTTAGAGTCTGTTTAAGTAAAGAGATTCAGAGAGAACTGTTCCTTAGAGATGTCCATGACTTAGAACAAGCATACCAGGTAGCTAGGGACTTCGAAAATTCCAAAGAGTATCATTTGTCCGTCGACCTGAACCTAATAAAATGAGTGCCCCAAGCCAAAGGCCTAATCCAAGCCAGACTCACTTTAGCCGATCCATATCCAATACTCCTTTAGTCTGAAAGATTGATAAAGGAAAGAGTTCAGAAATTCAAAGGAGTAATACTCAAAACATACACTATTTCAAATGTCATAAGGTAGGTCATTATGCGAGTCAATGTCCTACTAGAGCCTTGCATATAGGAGAAGTAGAGGAAGTTGATGAATCAATTGAAAATTTTGAGGAAGATATTTATAAAGCAGAAGTGAATCTAGCTGATGAGTATGATGGAGATGAAGAAGTTTTAGACTCGTCTGAGTTTTTAGGTTGTTAGATGTATCTTGACCTAAACCAAAGACAGGAAGACTGGCATAGGACTAACATCCTACAAACTTTTGTCAAAATAGGGGAGAAAGCGTGCAAAATCATTATAGACAGTGGGAGTTGTGTCAATGCAATTTTAACTAATATTGTTAAGAGTTTAAGATTATCCACTGCTTCCCATCCCAACCCTTATAAGGTTTTTGGATAGATTCCACTTTGATACCGGTCAAGTTTAGATGTCAAGTTCAGGTGCAATTTCAGTCGTACCTAGAGAAAGTTTGGCATGACATACTTCCAATGGGGGTTAGTAGCATTATTCTTGGCAGACCTTGGTTATATGATCGTGATGCTACTTTATTCAATCGATTTAATTCTTGTTCCTTTAATTTTAATGGAAAGAAGATTAAACCCTTTTCCACCCAAAGACAACATTAAGAGAGGGTCTAGTAACTTGAAGAAAAAGAAATAGGGATTGCATTTGATGAATGATAAAGACTTAGAAAAGGAAATTATTGAAGGTTCACCAATTTGATCCTATCAACCCAAAAAATCCAGAACCAACCCCAGAAGGAGCAACCCAGGAAGTAAAAGAAATTTTAAGGGAGTTTCAAGATGTCTTCTCTGAAGATCTACCTGATCACCTTCCACCACTTAGGGATATCCAATATGCCATAGATTTAGTCCCTGACGCTACATTACCAAATCTACCATATTATAGGATGAACCCTAGTGAGCATGTTGAGTTACAAAAATAAGTTGGAGAACTCCTCAAAAAGGGATTCATTAGGGATTCATTAGTGGTCAACATATTTTCAAAGATGGCCCATTTTATACCATGTTCCCAAACTTTTGATGCCTCTAGAGTAGCCAAGCTTTTTCTTTATCAAGTAGTCAAATTGCATGAGTTACCTAAGACCATTGTTTCTGATAGGGATATCCGTTTGAAGAGTTACTTTTGAAAAATCCTTTGGTACCTACTAAGAACAAAACTGAACTTCTCAACTGCTTACCACCTCCAGACTGATGGACAGACTGAAGTAGTAAACAGAAGTCTAGGGAACTTATTGAGATGTCTTGTAGGAGAAAGTCTAGGAAACTGGGATCTGCTATTACCTCATGCTAAATTCGCTTACAACAGCTCAGTCAATAGGACTACTGGTAAAAGTCCCTTTAAAATTGTCCATGGTTATAAACCTAGGAAACCTATCGACCTCATTCATTACCTACTCATGCACGAATATCTGAGTCCACCAAGTCATATGCACAGCATATTAAGGAATTGCATAAGGAGATTAGTAAGAAAATTCAAATGAGCAATGAAGTCTATAAGCATATGGCCAATTCACGTAAACGAATGAAATAATTCAATATAGAGGACTTATCATGGTTAAACTTAGACCTGAAAGGTGCTCGCCAGGAACTATGAAGAAACTGCATGCTCGGGGAGTTGAACCTTTCAAAGTATTAAAGAGAGTTGGACCTAATGCATATGTGTTAGAGTTACCACCAAATTATGGCATTAGTTTAACATTTAATATTTTGATCTGAAAGAATACAAAGAGCCGGCATTAATTCCTAGTGAGCCTTTTGGACCTTATCCAGCCTTTGAGAGTGAAACCCTACCCGAGTGTCCACCAGCAATTCAGCCAGACTGGAGAGTAGGATTGAACGTATCTTGGATGACAGGCAATTACCACTAGAAATAAGGGCTATCAACGTTATCTGGTTCAATGCAAGGAAGGCCATAATCCAAGGATTCTGGATCACCCGAGAGGATCTACAGCAAATCAATCCAGACCTGCTAAAAAGGTATCAAAGTCAGACCAGTCCATACTCAATAGGATCGAGTTCATCCCATCCTAGGAGAATTGGTTCGAACATCAAAGTTCGAAAGAGGCTTAATTCGATCTAATTCAGTATGTCTTTAATTCTTTCATGTATCCTGTAAATAGAGTAATAATTTTACTTTTTTGAATTTGAGTCATGTAATTAAAGTTTGTTTATTTCAATTTGGATTCTTGAGTCCAAGTAGGGTCAAATTGGTTTGTATTTGTAAGTTTAGTAGTTGGACTCAAGAGAGGTATGGAATTGGGTTCAAGATAAGCAAGTGAGCTTGAAGATTGGATGCATTCAACCACTCCAATAAATCAATCCAAGGTGGATGCCACTTCAGCAAGCATTATTGGGTGCCAGCCAACCTCTTGGTGTACACCTCATTAAGCCACATCACTACATGCCACGTCACCAAGGGAAATCAAATTCAAAGGAGTACCCACTTTTCTCTCCTCTTCTTAAGCTTAGTTATAAGTTATTTTAACCCTCCACCCTTATAGCTAGCTTAAGTTGCAACTTTCCATGAAAAGCTTCATGTAATTTGAATTTTCAAAAGTCCCTTGGAGGCTTATAAATACTACTCCAAGCTCTTTTGTAAAGATAATTTATGATGAATGAAAGTTGAGTTTATTTTTTTCCATTTGTGTTGAAAATATTCTCCGAGAGGGAGTGGATGAGAGGCCCTTAGCTACTTCAAGAAAGTCATCTCCACACCAAGATCCATTAGCCATTCTCCATTTTATTCTATCATTCCATCCCATCTTTCAATGTGCAAGAAGACTCCACAAAGAAGGCTGGCCAAGCTACCTCAAATCCACTAAGCTTCATCTTAATTTCAACCTTCCTTCCTCTTCCTTCATTTCATTAATACTCCACCAAATTTTATGTTCTTAACTCTAATTTGGTTTGTGTAGGATTCTCGAGAATTTTAGGTTCCAAAGAAGAAGGTCTTCTGTGACAAAAAATAGATACAAGAAGTCCTGCAACTAGAGAAGCTTCTTGTCATCCAAGAACTTCATCCTTGAATGTAAACCTTTCAATCTTGATATATTAATGGCCGGGTACCCCTCTTTCAACATTTTTGATTTAAATATTAGAGTAACTAAGCCCTAACTGTGTGGTTTCTTAGCTACAAAGATCCTTTCTCTTTACTATTTTGAAGGATTCTCATCCAAGTCTAGTTTAACATGCAAATCCCTTCATAAAAATTTTTGCTCTTTTACATGAAAATATAGCCTAGCTTCACTTTATTTTTCATTTAGTTATTACTATCTTCTCCTAGATTGCATCATTCCATTTTATCCCTCATCACCTTGCTTCTTCACATAAAGTGTTGGTTCACTTGGACTTCATAAGAAACCTTTCTCATTGAAGTAGGTATCAATTTGAGAGTACAATGCTCTGGGTGCTTGCTTCAGTCCATATAATACTTTCTTCAACTTGTATACCTTACTTTCTTGACCTTTGATGATGAAGCCTTGAGGTTGTTCAACATAATTTTTTCTTCCAATACTCCATTCAAGAATGTTGACTTTACATCTAGTTGGTATAGTTTTCAACTTTTATGAGCTAACATAGAAATGAGAGTTCTAATTGTATCATGTCTAGCAACAGGTGCAAAAGTTTCTTAATAATCAATACCAGGTAATTGAGAGTATCGCTTTGCTACCAATCTTGCTTTATGTCTTTGAATGGTCCCATCTGAATTGTGTTTTGTCTTGTAGATCTACTTCAAGCCAATGACTTTCTTATCATTTGGTTTCTTCACTAACTCTCAAGTTTTATTTTTCTCAATCATATTAATTTCTTCTTGCATTGCCTTGTTCCACACTTCTTCATGCATAGCATTTTCATAAATTTCAGGCTCAATCATGCAGAAATTACAAGAAGCATAAATATCACTTAATCTTCTCATTATTATAGGAGTAGAACTTGAAGATGGACTTGAACTTGAAGTTAAAAATGAACTTACACTTGAAGAAGTTTGTGGTGAACCTTCAACCTTATTTTCTTTATTTTGAGCATCATGAATTTCTTCATCAAGAGGAATAATATTTTTTTTAATTTTCTTTTGCTTCTAATCAAGCAAATTTCTCATTGAAACATCTCTTCTTATGATCATTTTATTTTGCTTCAAATTGAAAAGTCTGTAATATTTTGATTTAGAACTATATCCAATAAAGATACATTTTTTACTTACTTCATCAAGTTTGTCTCCTTTCCTTTGGAATATATGATAGCACACACATCCAAAGATTTTGAAATGCTTCACTGAAGGCTTTCTATCATACCAGGCTTCAAATGGTGTCATATTCTGAAGAGCTTTTGTTGAACATCCACTCATCAGATACACTATTATATTCACTACTTCTGCCCAATAAGAATTTGAAAGGTCTTTTCTTTAAGCATAGATCTAGGCATCTCAACAATAGATTCTTTCTTTCTGTAACTCCATTTTGCTTGGTACATAGCTAACAGTCATTGTCTTTGTACAACAATATCTTTACAAAACTTTTCAAATTTATTTGAATTGTATTCACCACCTCTATCACTTTTCAGCACCTTGATATAATGCCCACTTTATCTTTCCATAAGATTTTTGAACTTCTTAAAAATAAGAAATGTCTCTAATTTATGTCTCATAAAGTCACATATGTTATCCTTGAATAGTCATCAATAAAAATAATGAAATAGATATATCTGCATGAGGAGTTTTCATAGGTCTACATACGTCAGTATAAATAAGCTCTATTAGTGCTTTGGCTCTCCATACATGCTCTTTTGGAAATGATTCTCTATATTGTTTTTCAAGTGCGCATCCTTCACAAAGTTCTTTCTTGTCATGTATTGCTGGTAAACCATACCATATTCTTTTGATGTAAACTTTTCAAGCTTTGACAATTCAAGTGTTCAAACCTTTTGTACCATAGCCATGACTCATCATTTACTTTCATCTTCCATGCAGCATCCTTTGCATAGTGCAAAATAAGAGGAAAACTTCTATTTTTCTTCATCTTGATATTTGCCATAAGTTATTTTTTTATCCCTTTATCATATAACTTGCAAACATTATCTTCAAATTGTACCATGTACCCATGCTCAATCAATTGTCCAATACTCAAGAGATTTTGCTTCAAGTCTGGAACAAGTAACACATCATGAAAAACTTTCTTCCTTTCTTGGTATTAATTGCAATTGTGCCTTTTTCTCTTGCTTGAACTAATACACCATTTTTTATCCTCACTTATAAAATTGAAGAACTATCAATGTCCAAAAATAGATTTGTCACTAATCATGTAATTGTTGCACCCACTATCAAGATACCATACATTATTTCTTTGCTCTTCTGCAATTTGATATGCATATAATGTGCTTTGTTCACCTTCATTTTCTTCTAAAAGTATGCTTGATCATTTGATTTGTACTTGCACTCTTTTTGAACTTGTCCAAACTTTTTACAATTATAACATTGGAGTTTTCCTTTAAACCAGCAATCTTTTTCAACATAAAAGATCTTTTACATATGTTGCACCTTTGTTGACTGCTCTCATCATATTGTCTTCTTAAAAAATTATTTCTTTACATTTCTCTACCTCTTTCTCTCATATTTCTTTCTCCTTCTCTACTTTGGTTTTCACTCTAAATGACTCTCTTTTAACTAGAGCATGACTAGATGATTCTTTTTAAAAATTTTGATCAATCACTTTGAGTTTAGATTGAAAGGCACTTTTAATTGATATTTTTTATGCCTAAACAATCTTTGCTCATAAGTTTCAAGAGATCCAGTCAATTCATGAACACTTAAAACAAAAAGATCTTTAGATTCTTCAACAATTATAACTATTGTATCAAATTTTAGAAATAAACTAGCCAAGATTTTCTCACATATTCTTTGCTCAGTGATGGTTTCACCATAGCTCTTTATTTCATTAACAGTCTCCATAATTTTAGAGAAGTAATCTTTAAATTTTTGTTTTCTTTCATTCTTAAATTATTTAACTCTCTTCTTAGAGTTTAAAGTTTGATAATTCTGGAAAAGTTTATTAAACATAGCTTGTTGGATGAAGAACAAGGCTTTACATCCTTCTTTTTGTAGTCTTCAGTTGCTTATTTTGATGATTTGTTAGATTAATTGGCTCTTCGTACCCATTCTCTACTAGATCCCATATTTCTTGTGAAATAAAAAGAATTTTCATTTTGATACTCCAATAATCATAATTTTTTCATCAAAAATAGAAATAGAATGTTGGTTGATAGTCTTACCAATATTGCTTGAGTCTGCCATGAATCAAACCAGCAAATTTTTTTTTTTTTTTGTAGGATTTCCTTTCTTCATAGCCTTCTTTCCGTTGCTGGACTCACGCCTCCCATACTTCAATCTTTTGTTTTTTTTGGCTGGCATTCTAATTTTTTGAGAGAAGAACGGGATCTTTGCATGACTTCGAGCTCTTGAGGCAATCTACCGTGAAGTCATATCAAATCCAAGACTAACAAGAACTTTTGGCTCCTCTATGACACTAAGGGGCAATTTCGTCTCCACTCGATCGAGATGAGATTGGAACAGAAACAGAGGCTGCACGTAGTGGCAGTGAAGCTCGGCATTGAGACGGTGAAGGGCACGATCAAGACCGTCATCGATGGTGAAGACAAGATCAAGACCGTCATCGATGGTGAAGACAAGAACGGACGAGAAAGAAGCCGGAGAAGAAGGTTGCGTATCCTTTGTTCGGATCTTTCCACGGCTTAACTTTGAATCTGATGGGATTGAGGGAACCAGGATTTGATACCAATTTTTGTTGGAATTGTTTCCAATACAGATTATTTTTAAAAAGAAATCTGAGTCGAAAAAGGTTTTTTCTTAAGAAAAAAAGAAATATAGGGTTTTATAAGCACATCACCACCTAAAATATTGTTTCTGATTCTATGGATAAACATAATCCCTCTTATCCATATAAGGCTACTACACCATAGCATAATAAAATAGGCCCAACTAGTTAGAGGTCCAACTCAGACTAAAAATAATAAATAAAATAAAATACTAAAAATTAACAATCATTATATTTTAACACTCCTCACTGATCATTCCAATGCGATCAACTCGCCATCGATCAGGAGGAGAAGGAGAATAAGAAGCCTAACGTCTCTTGGTAGTACTAGAATACTTCAGAAACTCGTGAAATGGTGCTGATAAAATCTTTATTTGGAGGGTAACCCGTCTAATAGGTTGTTCTAGCATCCAGTTATCTTTTGCAATCGGCTTCTACTCGTTTCATAATTTTGTGAAATGAAGCAACAGTAGTTTCCCTTCTTTTCTTCTCAAAAGTCAGTCCCAGCAAAGTGGACAAAATTATAGTCGTTCCATGTTTGAGCATTGCTTCGGATTGAGGAGATGCCAGCAGAAGTGAGAAACAGTGTAAAAGCAAACAATCAAACATAAGGGTACATAAGATTTGGCCATGCATGCTTTCAGCAAATGTGAGCATCTTTTTAGCTCTTTGCTTTGTTCCATTCATGGCTGCACCTTCTTATTAATTTTTGTTAACTAAAATAAATTTCTTCCCTCAAACTTTTGCTTAAAATTTATTTTGATAGTTTAATCTCTTATATTTTAAAATGTTTATTTCTAATGTTTCACTACATGGGATCAGTTCAAATTGGTTAAAGAGTTAACGTATTATCCTAATATGGATTGATTGATAAGATGATATATCAATTATTTTAATAATTTTAGATATCGCCATGCAATATTAGGATTGTAATATTTTTAAAGCATGTGAGACTAAACTATAACAATTGAAAGTTTGAAGATGAAAATAAACTTTGAATAAAAGTTTAAGGACTGATTTTTTTTAAAAAAAATAACTTTATTAGCATGAATAAGGAGCAAAATGTACCAAAAACAAACGGCACCAAGCGACCTCCAAGTTAGAGAGTTAAAATGGGTGAACAAGAAATAATTGAAACATACATACTCATAGAATCCAGATGCTCAATTCTCAAGATCGTTTCATCTCCAGATGCATTGGAACCCCCTTTCTAGAGCTAGGCAGACAAAATAAAAGCTAACAAACCAAAAAATCATGAAAGACTAAAGTATGCTTAAGCATATGAATACAAACTACCCTGCTATTTTCGCACAAAATGCAGCAGAACATGCGAACCTCAGGTGATAGATATCCTTTGCTTCAGTGCTCTAATGCGTGAGAGAGAGAGAGAGAGAGAGAAGAATCTAGAAAATGAGTTGAAGGAAAGCAGCAGTCACCTCAGACTGCTTCCAGTTACCAAGATGGCAACTGATGATGGCGACGCCAGTGAAATATATACAACGAGTGAATCCTATTGGGATATCCCCGCATTAACAATGGCCACAGGAGGAGTGGCATCTTCTCTTTCTTCTGCAGTCGCAGCAGAAAGCAAGGAAACGTATGAGAGATATGGCTTTGAAAATCTAAAGACGGTTGATTATTTATGGGCCCGAGCTTGAGGCAAGTCTCATATAAGGAGTGGGTGGTTGGATGCATCATCTGTCCTTACTATAACTCCTCTTGTTGCTGCTTTCCAGCCGCTGTGGCAAGAGAATGGACATTGGAGATGAAAAAGAACAGTTTATGTCCATTTCGCAATCCAAGTGGAGCATGACCATTAGGCTATATTTGGATCTTTGAAGGAAAAGAAAGGAAAGAGTAAAAAGAAGTAAAGAGATGAAAGAAAAAGAAAGAGTTATTCTCTTTTTCTTGTTTGGAAAAGATAGAAGAGAAAGAAAAAGAAAGATGGGTTTGGATAGAGAGGAAAATAAAGAAGGAAAAGATTTATGTGATAATTATACTCTTCAGAATAAGGAATGAATCATGGAAATGAAAGAATGAAGAATAAAAAATGAAGAGATATTTTGATCTTTCATAAAAGTATGACTTAAACTTTTTTCTCTCCCAGCTTACCTTCGATTTGGAGGTTAACAAATTTACCTTCGCACGAGGATAAAAAAAAAAAGTTGATAAACCGGCCTCATTTCCTTCACCTTTTTCTTTCATCCTCCTTCCAAACAAGATAACTAATAACCTTTCTTTTTTCTTTTTCTTTTTCTCCTCATTCTCTTTCATCCAAACAGACCCTTAGAATGGAATGTCCACGGACTCCGGATAA
Organism: Calamus simplicifolius; assembly: GCA_900491605.1. Lineage (NCBI taxonomy): Eukaryota > Viridiplantae > Streptophyta > Magnoliopsida > Arecales > Arecaceae > Calamus > Calamus simplicifolius. The sequence continues at coordinate 820,335 of UESW01003886.1, read as the reverse complement.
GTTTTGTCATCTGAATTACCTGCACCATTGCCGTATGTACTCGTCAACCCAACGTCGACCAAAAGCCCGACCGTCCATTAGAAAACACAACATCTCTGTTGACCTTCACGTAAACATGCATAAATTTTGAATCGAAATCATTGTAAATAATAAAGAGCAGGTGACTGAATGAGATAAAACCGGAATTAAAAGAAGCAAAGAGGGGTAAGACGGATGAATGATTTTCGCAGGGTTAAAGCAGAGCTCAAGTATATCCAAGAAGAAATGGGAAAGAAGTTTGCGGATAAATAAATGGATCTTTGAATAAAAATAAAGTAGGGAATACAAGAAGGAATAGTGCGTAAGAGGTTTCCATTTAATTCAATAAAAAATTGCTTTTGCGAGGGGTTGTGTGGAGCCGTGACCCGTTGCCCGTTGATTGGAAAGGCTGGCCTAAATTAAGCCGTTAGAGAAGAGTACTGGGAGACCGTCGTTTGTCCTAAGAAAAAATTTAGGGACGGCAATGGTCCGGTCGTTTAATATTCCAGCAGCCACGCAAGAATAAGAACATTAAAAAGCTTGACTCGTTCCGACTTGGCCTAAAATCACCCCAACTATTTTGCAAGATTTTATGATTAGTAGATCTAACCTAATTTATCGAATCTATAATTCCTATAAATTTTATCTACTAATTTTTAAAATTATTTAAATATAGAGTATATAAAATAATCAAAGATTAAAAACGATAAAATTATATCAAGATTATGACTCGACTTGATCCAAATTGACGCTAACTAAAAAATTCGTGAACCAAATTTGAATAGAATCAAGTCAGGCCAATTTTTGCCATCTCTAAATGAATATACATATAAAACCCTATGCTATGATCACTAAATCATGATTTTTTATGCAAGGTTCTTAGGTTCAACGGACACGTTCAATATACAAGCCTCACCAGTTTTAGGCCTGTCCAAGTAAAATTATAGACAGATTCCTAATTTTATATAACCGGAGTCCGGCCTCTAAAGAATTCTTAGCTGCTGAATTGTAACTAGTACCCAGGTCAGCTAGCTGCGCCGACTTTTACAAGTTAAGAGAAAAATTAATTTTATCCTACTGCTTTCATTCATGTTCTACCCAAAAAAAAAAGGTAAAAATACGCATGGATCGCAAATTTTAGAGCTAATCCACAACCCAGTGTTGGTCCCAACTTTATACTGCCAAAGTTTTACATGCTACGAGAATTAACTTCAGCCCCCCAAGAAGATCAAACAACGGCCTCATTACTACCTAAAAAAGAGCCAACCATCATTACCACCCAAGTTGTAGAACAGAGTTCTTACACAATTTGATTTAAATGCCGCAAGTTAGTCATCATTATATATGTTAACCACCAGGAATCTTGAAGCTTCCATGCAAACACTTGATAAATAAAACAAACAGACAAACTAAGCTAGAAGTAGGAAAGAACAGGCCTTTTAACTCTGCCACTGCTGAGTGGGGATCATTTCTAACCTCCACCTAAACACACGCACATGAATCTACGCCAAGAAACCCATGCAGAACTGATCAGATGAGGCTTGCAGACCGCCTTGGGTGAAGATCCTGTTGTATGCGTTCACCTGTGAAAGGATCAAACTTGTAGGGCTGCCCTGTGAAAGGATCAAACTTTATTTGTGAGCGTTCACTAGGACGTTCAGCAGTGGCAGGGAACGACCCAGATCCAATTCCACTCCCATGTCCAAAGCTTGAAGAAACTGGAGCTCTGTATGTTGGAACTACTCCTCCAAGTTTTCCTATGCTTGATCGGGACAAGAGGGGTTCATGATAGAGCGAAGAAGAGTAGGGATAGGAACCCGAAGATGGCGTGTAGCTGCCATGCCTGCCAAAATATCCCATTTTATATTAAAGATCCCAAATAACTAAAAAAATTCAGCAGAAAGTACTCTTTTTTTTTTTTTTTTTGTATGTGGGCGTGAATTATTCTCTTGGTGTTTTCTATGTAAGAATGGCATCCCAATTCTTTCTGACCTAATAGCTGTAATTTGTCCAACTACAGAATAAAGCCAAATCGATAACATGAAGAGAATTCACAATTTGCAGCACATTATAAGGAATCTGTTGTAACACCTGCTGCCACAGCAGAGCAAATGTTGAATTGAAAAAATTACCATTCCAACAGGACAGGACATCTACAATGATTGAGCTGCAAAATAAAATCAAATAGTAAAATCCCTTCTTATAACTCTGATGAGGTTGGTTACCTTTAGGAAGACATGAACCAAGAGAACAGAGGATGCTAGAAAACCTCAGCATGGAAGAATCAACCTTCCATGGCACAGATTGAGATGTCTGGAAATTATTTTTGTTTCCAAAGGAGGAACACTGCAACGATGTCAGCAGAAGTCAACTAGTTCATTCACAGGCAAAACGTCCCTCACGTCTCTTCATTGTTAGATTTATGACAACCCCATGCAACAGAGGATTAGTTTGAGAATTGAGTAACGTGCCGTGCTTTTTGTTGATGTTTGATAACTTCTTTTTGTTGATTGTTTGATAACTTCTTATGGAGACCATGACACTAATTCATATCCAAACATCTACTTGACTTCATTAGAAACATATTGTTGGTCCTGAAAAAACCTACATTATTGAGAGAAGAAATTGAATGATTAAACTGACCTTGCAGAAGAATGATCAACTGTTTGCACATGAAGCGGCGCACGTAAGTTAAGCAGCTCATTATCCTTGGGTGCATAATCACTCGACTTTCTTGGAAGTTGGGACGAACTCCACCCCAAACCGAATTTGTCAACCTGGTGCTGCAAATGAGAAAAAAGTAAAATCTTATTTTCTATAGAATCAGGAAAGCCAAAAGAAGAGATGTAGAACACATCAAAAATCCAAAGGAACAAACCCTAGCAACCAATGATGCAAAGTACACTCCTTTATCACGCTTGTCAGCACCAGTTAACATAAACTGCAAGCCACATCCTAGCAAGATGATGGAAATGTTGGAGGCAAAGAAAATGAATTAAAACAAGCATTAAAGATACGAAGATGAAACCTGATCGAGGACTGCTATAGCTGCTGACTCTGGAAGTTCCTTGAGACCAGTTATGTTATGGATATCTATCTGTCAATCAGCAAAAAAAATCACTACAAAATCCTGTGGGGATGCAAGAACAGAGTAACAAAGTCTTTTATTCAGCAGAATAACAGGAAACTGTATAAGAAAAAAGAGACATAAAACAAGACAGAAAGAAGATAAATATGAAAAATGAAATCTTAAGACACAATGGGTGTCCCACAGCATTTCACCAAGAGGATGTGTTACATTAATATACGTGAACACTTTTATATTCCTCTGTATGTGCAGGATATCTTCTTTGTATTCTCCTTTGGTTGTACACAGCATGGCCTAAAGCAATAATAGAAAAAGCAATATGTTGTTCCATGCTTACATCATATCGAGTAGCAATTCCCAGGCGCAATACTCGAAGTAAGCGCTCTTTAACTGCCGGTGGTAACGCAATAACAGCTGCTTCATATGGATCAGCAACATCAGGTACCTAAACAGAAAATGAAAAAGGGAAAAGAAAATAAAGTAAACCAGTCAAATATAAAAATGGAAAGACAAACGAAGTACACTGATGGTAAAAGCACTTAATAAAAAAAAGTTTAATGATTTATGAGATAACAAAAACTTAAAAACCTAGTTGGCTTTCATCTACAATGGATCTGTTTGAGAAAAAAACGTCTGAACAAAAATCAGGAGAGAAAAACAAATTATTTCAAAGACCTCAAGAACTTTTAATAATATAAAGAATTTTCTGACCAGCAAGCACCCGAAAAGAGATGACACTTCCAATTAATTTGACAAAAAAATATGCAATTTTAGAAAGGATAAAAAAACTTTATGGCATTAAACCAAATGAGAAACCTATCATGAGTGTTTAAAACAATTAGGAAATAATCTTGAGGACTACAAAAAAAAATGCCAAAGTATAGGTGCAAAACACAAAGCACCAACTTCTTTCTTCTCAGAAAAACTGAAGCACCAACTTATAAGCATAAAGATGTGTAGGCACAAACTGTCGCTGAATCGATCTGTCATAAGTTGAAAGTTATTTGAGATAGAAGTTGTAAGAAATGCATAGATTTAAACAAGGAACAATAATTTAAGAAACTAGTTTTGCTTCATGGAAATAATATCATGCACCAAGATGTTTTTCTTTCTCTGGAAATATTGAGAAAGTCTAGAGGAATATTTTGCACAAGAAATCTGTTTGGAAGAGGACACACTCCTAATGCAGAATAGCAAGATGAGAGGATTTCACCCTCAGTTACCCTTGAAAGCCCTTACATTGTTAAGAGGACCTAAAGGTGACACCATGAGGAAACCTTGCACTACATATCATCAAAACATCGAAGCAAACATTTGTCAGAGCGAACAAATATTTGGAAGGAAGATTTGCAATTTGAAGGTTAAAAATTGGCCTACACCACAGACTACATTCCAACAGATGGAGAAGAAAACTAGAAAGCAGCAGTTGGAACTCAGACTAAAATAATATCTGAAGATTGTATGCTGCAACTGGATTTCCACCCCGCAATTCAAATGCAGGGACAATCAAGGATAATATCCAAGAAAGTCCAACAACAGTCCATGAGAAGTAAAGAACCTGCAGTATTATGTTGATTATCATGCTAGCACATTATTTGGCATATATCAGGATATCAAGGTGGATGGCATTAAAATTATGATGGATACTGTTAGGAAAAAAAAAGTATGCAATGATTAAGGTCCGCTTGAGTTCATTAATAAACCCTGACAAATAGGGATTTATTTTGCTATACAAGGAAGAAGGAAAATAAATTCTTGCATAGTTTATTCCAGTGAATGGGCATAACATGTCTCAACCTGAACAACACTATTTTTGGTGATAGTGGCAGTCTGTGGGTGTTTTCACTTTGGCGGCAGATTTTTTTTTGGTTGAGGGGGGGGGGGGGGGGTATTTCTGCAAGGAGAAAAAAAGTTGGTCCTTATTCATTTATTTCTGCCAGTCCAACCACGGCGTCACTTTTAAAGGAACCAATCGCGTTGCAGGATTTATATAGTTGATCACCAGTTGATGATGCATGGTGTTTACATTTATTTTTGCATGTGATGTGATTCTGATTATTGACTCAACTCAACTCATCTAAGCCTTTTCCCTACTACATTCTGATTATTGACTACTTAAGGAAATTTCATAATAAACTAGAGACCATACAAAATTAATATGCACACATCAACCCAAGCAAATATGAGAAAACACATGTAATTCGAGTATAAGATAATGAACCAGATCATCAAGTCTAGCGGCTTTTGATTTATGATCTGATGAATCATGAGTGTGTCTCTCATATGAAGAATCAGGTCTATCATTAGACTTGTTAAGTGGTTTGCTTTTGGTCTCATCACGAACTCGTTTCCTGTCCTTTTCCACAGGCCTTGCAACTGTCACCTATTACCACAAAGCATATGCATTCAGTTGGTTTTAAGGAAACATCAAAAAAGGGATAAAAACTGCAAACTAATAGAGCATTTCAAGAACAACAAATGTACAAGACTTGTCAGTCTTCGTCACATGCCTGGATCTTAAAGCATGGACCGTTATGGGGTCCTTCAACTGTTTTTCCATCCATTTCCTTGATAGCATTATTTAGCTCCTGTTAAAAGAATATAGTGAAGCATAATGTGTAAGAATGCTTATCGTCCACAAAAGAAATAGAATAGCACAATATCAGAACTGTGTCAGCATGAGTTGGATAATATTTTTGTGTGGTTGTATGCAAATGATGATATAGCAAAATTGAACTAAACTTCAGTCGTGTTTAAACAAATCACTTGAGGCAACAAAAATTTCAAGTAAATAATAGGGCACCATATATCTAAACTTGAGGATATACAACTACTATACTGACATCTCATATAAATTTATTTTGATGAAGCATTGGAGGACACATAAGATGCAAGAGAATGCCCATTTCTAGAACGCTGAAGACCATGAAGTAAGAAAAGGATACTCACTGTACGGCTGGCAAAATGAACAAATCCAACTGGAAAGTGGCCCTTCCTTGATAATGCAACCCTCTCAACCTTAGAGGGTAAAGTCAAATGAACAAATAAATTATTAATCCCAAAAATTATAACCAAACAATTAAAATTTCTTAAATATTGCAATACCTTTCCAAGTGGTGCAAAGAGTTTCTTCAAGTACTCTTCATCTACATTTGCCGGTAGATTTCCAACAAAAGCAACTTTGATCTGATATAGAGAAAGAAAGATCAAAATGAAAGAAAAACTAGCAGAACATATGTATTGTAAGGTATAAAATACTGGGCCTCGGCGTCATATTGGTCAGAGATGTACTGCAGTATTTCCCCCATACTGAGACAGGAGAACCAGCCTGCCTGGCCGGAACCCAGTGTCAGCACAAGTGGCATGACAGTACAGGCTGGTAGAGGCTGTACAAACTGAGCACAACAACCCTTGACCAACCGCTACCTGAATCCATGATGTAGCCTGATATTGCCAACAGCAGGATAGTAAATATTCAATACCTTTGCCATCTCTTCTGCATCAATTTCAGGCTCCTTCTCAGCCCAATCAATTACAGGATGCCAGTTCCCAGCAAGAAGAAAGTCTGGTTTGGACCCTAAGCGGTATGCACGTGCAGCAGCCTGTGATTGAAACTTTTCAAGATGGGAAGATCAAATGCCTACAGTCTAGGCTGATGATTATGGATTTGATATGTTGTATCTCCAAGATGATATGATATCTGACTGACATTGATTTGTTTGAATGATAAACTAAAAAATAAGGGCAGTCTGAAGTAAAATATAACTGCGCTATTGATAAGTGGAGAAAAAGATAGTAATAACAGTGTCTAATACTGGTCCACACCATCCACAGCCAAAGATGGTGAATGATCAGATCGTACCAATCCAATAATGTTTGATTAGTAGGAAAATATACTGAGTAAATAAGTGAAGAGTTCGATCCAGTCTTACATTCCAAAAGACTCCTGGTAGACAACTAGGAGTCAAAAAATCATGTTTCCAATAGCTGCACACTTAACAAAATGAGAAACCGGAAAAGAATTCTATAGTTAAGGTAAAACAGCACCATCTTTGCTAATTGTGTGGCCAATTCCAAATAAATGATTCACATAATACACCTAAGCATACATGTGAAATTTGATGAGATTATTCTGTTCAACTTCAAATCACGTATTGCAAGATTGCCAACACAAAGAAGAAATCATAACTGAGTAGAATGGAAAGATCTTGACAAGGATTAAAAAAAAAAAGAGTCAAGATAAGTGTTTCATCTCTGTTTCTTTTCAAGGAAAATATCTTATCAAGATATTGAAATAACAACAAAATTTGATCACTGAGTTAACCTCATCACAGGGAACTTTAAATGCACCAATCAAGTTATTAAGATCTGAAGATGATAAGAGATACACAACAGAAAACAAACTTGAACATTTAGGATATTGAAATAGCATTTTGGAAGTCATCAAATTTGGCATTCTTGGCCTAATTGACCACTATTCTGACCAAAAAAATGCTTCTTTTCAATCTGCTTTAAGAAGTGATTGCCCAATATAGAGTGCTTCTGTGGGGACCACATAATGTAAAAGCTGAACTGCTAAACACAGGATGTATCTCTGAACTTATTGTATCAAGAATCAATTGCCCAAATTTCAGTCAAACAGATACATAAACCAGACACAGATGAAGCAGCAAATTTGCCGAAAAGACAAGATTTCAAACCATGGACCAACAGAGTAAACTTATGTGCAATATGACAATATTATCAGTCAATAAAAAAGGGTAAAAGCAATTCTAAGTGGCAACATTTTTACAGAAAGGCCATAAGATAGAGATCATCCCCGCTAATGGATGCCAGGTTGAAAGTTCAACGAGAATATGACCCAAGATATGGTGATGTATAACCACAAAACCTGATGGGAAGATAAAGGAATGAAAGCTTAAAACACTAATTCTCACAAAAACCAAATCTCACATTCTTTCTTTATCCAGAAAAGATTAAAACATAAGGTATATCTTTTCCTATGTGGCAACAATTGCCACTTTTCATAAGAAGTGTCCAATATAATTGACATGATATTTTTGCTCTATTTGAAAATTTAAGATTAATTGAAATTTATATGCTTCCTTTTTGGACTTTACGATGTATGGCACAGCCTTAAATGTGTTAGATTAGTGGCTGCCAGCAGAACCACATTGTCAACACCACTGGATCGAATCATCCAAATCAAAGCACTGACCACCAATTGAGGATTGGACTCAACCAAGCAGTTAAAATGAAAAAATCAAAAAGAGAGAGAGAGAGAGAGAGAGGGAGGGAGAGATAGGTATAAAGGATTTTCTGATCAAACAACTGAGCAGAAAAACACTGTTTGCTAACTTGTCACCGAATTTCATTATGAACTTTAAAGTATACATCCATGGAGAATGTGCTTACTTTATGTGATTTTTGCATCGAAGCAATGATAATACTGAAGCCATATTCTTTCTAAAATCTTTAATTCGATATGTCCCATCAGAATCATATATTCCTAAATATGACAAATTGGGTTGCACGGAAAAGGATTATGCAGCCAGGAATAGTGAAACAAACAACCATATTGACTAGCAATAGATAACCTTAGCATTATTGACTGCACATATCCAATTAAAAGGTCATTATTACTTTTCCAGCAATATTCAATTTTACCTCACTCAAGACGTGCAAAAAGCAATTAGGAAACAGTCATATAAGGGCAAGTCACAGACACCACACAATGAACAAACTGATTTGATGTTTAGAATCAATAGCATCTGTAATGCATCCCACATAATCGAGAAATGATCAGGTGATATCAAAAAGAGAGTCAAGAAATAAGCTCTTCAATGTAGCTACATGATATCATATGATCGATGGCAGCAACAGCCAATCACTTGAGCCACAGATTTAAACATGCAAAACTGGTGTTATGAAACAGAATAGATTGTAATCAGACTACTCGACAATAATTTATATAGCTCTTAAAATCAGGTTGGCTAAGACAATTGAACTGCACTTCAAAATTAAGTCCATTTCCACATTAGACAAATAAATACAGATCAAAACACCAATGCTCTTTTATCTTGAATGATCCATTATGTACATAATGATAATTGATGGATATCACAAGTTGAATACACCAAGACTAAGGCGTTGTTCTCTGATATTTTCCGTGAAGGTCAGGATAATCTCTTTCTCACACAGGCAACATGCAGCACAGCGATAGAACAGATTCAATTATAAGATGAGTTGCTGCCAAGAGAGCAACAGGTCAAACCCATTAAGTTGAGAGTTCTCCAAAGCAAATAACCATGAGCATAATACCATTGTCGTTATGATCTTAACAAAAGCATATGAGTTTGGAAAATACATTCACTTTGTGTGATTTTCACATCACGGACTTTCATTATGGAATCATATATTTAAGGAAATGATAAAACGCACATTCCAAGAGCCATAATAAGAATGGGGACTTGAAAGAAATTAAATGCATCCAATTAAACTGTTATGTTTGTTTTCCTGCAGTGTTTAACATCTATCCAACTCAAGCAAGAAAGATGTGCCGTGAAAGGTTAAGTTGCAAAACCCAAATAACGATCAAAATGATTGGATGGCTAACATTTACAACATCTAACATATATCCTGCATGATCAAGAAATATTACAGTTCCACATGATAAAAAGCAGAAATGGGCCATAACAATTGGGCCACATAAATGTCCAAATTGGGCTTTCATGTAGAGGGACAGACAACAAATGAAGTAGAAAATGATTTATGCAGGCTTTTAATCAAATCCTCTGATAAATTGATGCAAATTTGCAAAAGCATAAATGACCCTTGAGATGTCAATTGCATATATCCACTTGAGTGCAAAAGATGTGCCACAACTACTTTGGACAAAGTTCTGTAGCAAACCCTAAACAATGATCAAACTAATTGGATCATTGGCATTAACAACATCCTACATACTTCCCACATAATCAAGAAATGATTGGATAAGATGAAAATGGGAAAGGATTCATAACGCCATTTCTCATCAGAGATTATATAATATCACGTGATGAAAGGAAGATATGAGCCAATAAATTGAACCATAGATATAAACATGTAAAATTGGCTACATCTGAGAAATAGACCAAAAATGTAGTAGAAAACAATTTGTGTAGGCCTCTAATCAAGGCACCTGATAAAACTGATATTTATTTTCAAACTGACTGATGTCTGTATTAGAAATACAAAACACAAATAGAACAGCATTTGTTTATTTCAAAGCAGAAGCTGTTGGCATACTGATAAAACATCCAGTTGTCAATTGATGTCACATGAGTCAAATTCCTGAAAATAGGTCATTTTCTCCAATATTTTCCCACTGAATCAAACTCTAAATGTTTCTTGATCAGGCAACATAAAATACAATAAGAGGATAAAGTTAATCTCATTAATAAATAGAATTGCTAGCTTCAGAGAGAAGAAGACATGGTAACAACAGGATGATCAGAAACATAGTTTGAGGATATGTTTAAGCCTCCCACCCTCTTATCTAGGCATGAAGTAAAAGTTAACTCTGGGCACTAGTAATACTGTAATTTAGAGAAAATCTAAATCATCAAGGGTGGGGTGTAAAATCAAAAAAGATTCCAGCAAATGGTAATTCTTTTAACAGGAAAAAAGATCAATGGACTATCTGAAGAAGAATGGATCCTTCTATGTAGGGAAAGGAAAGATGGAAATAAAAACATGTAGGCATGATTTTACAAGGTATATTCTTGAAGACCTGCAAGATAAAGCAATTCATAAGACTATAAACAACAACATTCACAGATAAGTTTCTACAAAAGATAGCAACAATAAAGCCTTAATCCCAAACTAGTTGGGGTCGCCTACATTAATCATTTTTTTTCCATTCAGTTCTATTTTAACTCATATTTTTGTAAGATGCAAAAATTTTGAATCTTTCTTTATCACTCCTTCCATATGATTTTTTGTCTACCTCTACCTCTTTTTTCCTCTGCATGGTAACCTTCCATACATGTACGTCTCTAGATTTACGTTGCACATGTCCAAACTATTTAAGTCATCCTTTCCTTAATTGATCCTCAATCAAAGTTATCTCTACCATTTTACGAATGGTTTCATTTCTTACTCTATCAAGCTTCTGTAAAAGATATTTAGCAGAATCAAGGAATAGCAAAAAGCAGCCATTCAAGTCCAGTGTCAAGCCAATTGCATGAATCCTAGTCCTCTATGATATAAAAAATGAAAACAACAATAATGCCATGATAGGAACCAGAGAAAAAGAAGCATGAACTTTCAGTTACATGCTTTATGATTTCTAATGCAAATATAACTTTCAGCCCCAGTTACAAGATGCAAAAAGACATAATCAATCATTTTAATCAGAAAAAAAAAAAAAAAAAACATGGCATTATGTAAGGAACAGGATCCAATAACTCACTGCATGAGAGGAAAATCGCACAAAAGCAAATCCTCGATTCAGTTGTTTTTTGCCTGAATCTCCAGAGCTTGAAGGCATTGCAAGGTCTACAGATACCACATCCTTAAATTCCTATAAAATATAAAAAGCATATTTCTTAAAAAAAATTAGCATCTAAATATAAGTTCCAATTATCATATATTAATTCCAAATTATATGCTACCAGCCAAACCAATTTGTTGAATTCTTCTGAACTCCAATCTGAAAGGCAGCATAATAAAAAACATCATAAAATCAGTAGATACAAAGAACCATTCGAAGAGATAAAACAAAGACAAAGGTGAAATGACTTCATCGGAAAGACAACTTCCATCATCCATATGAAATCAGCTTTAAGAATTAAAAGATGCTCTATCAAGTTTTTGCAATTAAAGCTACAGATCAAATTTAACAAGAACTCACTTAAAATTAGAGTGAACTCCTAAACAATGCAACAAATACAAGGGTGGGACCTAGCATAATACCCAAAAGACCATTTTGCAAGTAGAATAACTTATTTACATATTCAAGTTCAAGAAACTAGCTATCCAAGATCCATGACATTTAAAGAGAGTAGGCATCAAGGGAAGAGACATGAAGGAAAGGCTTAATTTAAAAAACTGAACTCATCCTCAATACAGATAATATTATTTATTTATACAATATTAGAGAAAATGTAAATTATATATGTTTCAAGAAACAAAGAGTGAATACGAAGACATCCACCAAATAGCTCATGGATATGTTCATGAATGCACAAGACTACATGATGCAGCTACTTTACCTTTGCGAAGATTTCCAAAAAACAAGGAATCTTGATCTGATGAAAGAGCAACACCAATCTTCTTTCCTTGGAGCTGAAACAGGACCGAGATTGAAGGTAATGTTTGTTGCAGTGAATTACATTAAAATATGAAATTTAGAAAAAAAAGAAAGGTGGAACCATATGGACTACACATCTAAACAACAAAACCCAATCCTGATAAAGATTTTTCACCTTCCTTTACCTGATGATCAAAACGCAGATACAGAATGTGGCACATGGTAGAGGGCAAAAAAAAAACTTTTCCAAAAAAAAAAAGCAATAAGGAATAACGACTGTTCAGCTCAACTACCTTTGTCATCTAGATCCGGCATCCATATCATGTGGGCTTATCTAAGACAATGATGCAAGACCAAAGATTGTCTCGTGAGCTTACATAAAGGAAATAAAAAAGATGTCTTCCAATTTTCCTTTTCATTTGTCTTCTAATATGTTCCACTTCTACCAGAGTTCATGAGCTCTACAAAACCAAATAATCCCAGAAAATACATTTTAGACCACTTCCTTTTAGTGAAAATAGAAAAGCTAATTTTAAGTTTAGAAGTTTCCATTTGACCAGTCCAAATTCTAATAATTATGCCATAAACATCTTATCAGACTCATAGGACACATGGGTTTCCTAGCAACAACCGTCCATCACCATTTTCCCAAAGATATTTGATACTGAATATAAGCCTCAAATGCTTATCCCAGAACTTTTAAGAAGATATGATTACCTAATGGATGCTCGTTCTCTCTTCCTCACCAGTCTATTGTCCCATAAGAAACCTATTCTCATTTTCAAAGGTTGGCCATTACAGATCTACTGCTAAAGAAAGATTACTAGAAAGTCAAGAAGATAATGTCTTGATCAGTTAAATTCCACTTTAAAAATGAAGTCTATTCCAAGAGTGTCTTCCCAAAATAGATACCTAATACTGAATGGAGCCATGGATCATGGAATCAATAAAACAAACAATATAAGACTGCTTAAAGTTAAGTCAAGTCCAAAAACTGAGAGAGTCATGAGGAGAAAGCTTTTTCTAAAAGGTCTGCATGATGAGGTATCATGGTAGAAACAGACTAAAGAAAAAGGCAACTAATCATTATATGCAAAACTAAGCTGACAACATCTATGGTAGTCACCTATAATATTGATTTAATATAATGACAATTAAAAATTTTAAAAAAGGGCAAATCAAGGTACATTTATAGGCATATTTAGACGACATACAACACCCAAAATTCTATTTAGTTCAACTATAACAGTTTTATAACTAAAACTAGAAAAATCAGAAGGTTGAGCCACATTTTTGCTATCTCATACCAGGGTACCATCTTTCTCTTTCTGAGCACTGAAAGCAGCCTCCTTTGTAGAAAATCGCACAAAGCAGAAACCCTGTGCAGGAAATGAAAAATTTTATCTCTAAGTATATAAGCACATGCATCAATCCTTGCCCTAACCATTGGGGCCCAGCTTTACATATCTTTCTTTGCCAATCCTTCCCAAAAGAAAATACCTCTTTTTTTAAATAAAAAACATGCATGAAAAGAACTTATACCTTTGAGTTACTATTATGATCCTTCATCATTCGTAACTCAAGAATCTCTCCATAAGGAGAAAACAACTGCAACAAGAACCAAAGTCAAAATAACAGCATCATCACAATTCAGTCTAGCAATCATCATAACAATGTAGTGAAATTGCAACAAGTATATTGCTTCTTAACATTGATCCTTTAACCATTCCCAGATAAGACTATGTAGAGATTACAAGCTTCTAAATAATTCTCCCATCCTCCTGGATGTGCATAACCTACAGAAATTAACAATACAAGAAAATTAAGGACATAGGTCACTTATTTACTTAACAAAATCAACTACCAGCTTCCAGTTATCCTGCCCGGTAGCTTTAATGTTTTGTCAAATGATGAGGTCTCATGGTGATGGTCCCAAAACAAGGTATACTTTGCTGAACACTTTATGATAGCTTATGAGTTTGCTACACTTTTGAACATAAGAATGACTCTGTGTGCATTCTTTGATGCATATAGCAGTATTGCTTGATAACCCAACAATCTAAAGCTGTAACTGCTTTGAGGAAAGGGCATTTACTCATTAAAAACAAGAAATAACTTGCAAAGATTAATAACCAGTGAACTCTTCAAACTTATAAGCTTATAAATTGCATGACAAGAGAAAATGTGGCAGCATTAGGTGTTTTAGGCATGTTTTTGTCTTCTTAGGAAAAGAAACTTTGTGACATACATCAACAAATTGTCAGAAGTGATTATCACAGAATTATATATATAAGTAGACTTGGATATATTTGAATGTAGCAAATTTAAAATCCAATCATCTTTTTTACCTTTGAATCTACACAGATTCCGGAGCCATTTATCTTTTTTATTTTTTTATTTTTGGATCTATAAACTATGTAAATCCAAAGGTAGAGGATATGAAACTCTCATAAATAAGGAAAATTAATCAGTTAAACTATTATATATTTAACATCAAATCATTTCACAAAGAAAATGAAACTAAATTATCGCGTTATATGAAAAAAAAAAAAAAAAACAAAGTCTGCAAGAACGAAAAAACCAGACCTCCCGGACCATGTTCTCTGTGGCAGAACGAGGCAAACCCCCTATAAAGATCTCTGAACCTTTGACATGCCGCTCTGTTCACAAAAATAAATAAATAATAAAATCAAAAGTCATCAATCATCAATCATCAAAATCAACCCACCATCGGGTAAGAATATAAGACCCATAACTAATTGAATTCAAAATAAAAAATAAAAAAAAATCATCCACCTTGTCCACTGGATGCACCGGCTGACGCGTTCTTTTCCTGCAAAATTAATCATATCATCACTAAAAAAAGGATCTTTCCGGCAAAGGAAATAAAACAAAAAGAAGAGAAGATTTTACGAGATCGGCACGGAAGCCAGTCAAATTAGATGAACTCCGAACAGACCAGAAATCTTCTCCGAAATCAATTCACGAAAATCCAGTAAACCAAGTGTAAAAGAACTAGGGTTTCTTGGAAAATCGATTACCTGCACCATCGTTGGAGTGAGGGAACTGGAACTCAAACCCAGACGTCGAAATTTCAGAACAGTCGGCTTCAACCACTCGGACGGTGGAGAGGGCTCTGGCCGCCCCAAAGCCGGTTTATATCGATTCTAGAGGAACGTTCGGGCGTCCAGGCGGTGAGAGCGTTTTAAGTACACGCGTGAAAACTTTAACGTCCATTAGCATTTTCGCAATAGTGGCCGTGCGTGGGTAAAAATTATGTTTATATTTTAAAATTTCTATAATTACCTTGTGAATGATAATAATAGAATACTCGTGAAAATCTATCTACTCGTATTACTTTATTATTCTTATTTTTGAAAGGAAATAATATATTTTTTCTATGAATTTAAAAATTTTGGCATTCTAAGCCCCATAGGTGCTGGATTATATAGATTTTTATTATATTTTTTTTAAATTATTTTTCTAAAAAAATTTCTCTCGGAACTTATTTTTTTGAAAATAATTTTGTAGGAAATAATTAGCTTTTTCTTATTTGGTTGACTGAAGCTTTATTTTATAAAATAACTTTAAAAATATGTTTATACCTCTAAAATAAAGATTTCAAATAATCATCATTTTAAGGGAATTAAACAGACCATTTAAAGTCCATTTTCATTCTATTTTATTGAGCTCCTTCCATTGATTATATGTAATTATATAAATAAATAATTCATTTATCACATTACATAAATAGATAATTAAAATCTATTTTCAATCACATAAAATAAGAAATAATGTAGAATTATTAGATGGAGATGAAAGGGAAATAAGAAAAATATAGAAGTATAATTTTAGTACTTTGATGCCAAGATACTTTTAGTAAAGAGGAGAAGAAGATGAAAAAATAAATACTAACTTCTCCCCTTCCTCTCCTAAATTTTTCTCCCATCAAATAAGCTATGAGAACTAATTTTTAAGAAGAAAAGGCAATCACGAGAGAAGAAAGTGATAAATCACATTAATTTATTCAATTTAAGTATTTTAAAGAGTTAATGGTAATAAGATCTTTTAAAATATAATTTAATAATTAAATAAAAATTCTCATAAATTAAGTATTTTATAATGATTACATTATTATTATCAGTATTACTATTATTATAATAAATATATAATTATTGTACTTCTATTTATAACACTTATATTAATCTTCATAATATTTATAATCTTATATTTAAGTATTTTTAAATAAAATACATAGTTTCAAAGAAGGAATGTGGTGGTTAGGATTTGAGACAAAGAATGAGGAAATTCGAGCGAAGATAGTTCAAATCTTAGCAAATTAGAAAAGGAAAGAAAGCAGGTTAAAGAGAGAGAATATGGCTTCGCTAATACTAAGAACAAAAAAGGAAGAATGGGCCAACAAATAAGGAATATGAGGAAATAAAGATCATATAGATTATACCAAGATACATCGCAATCAAATCAAAAATAGATCAAGTCTGAAAATGTTGTAGTATAATCTATTTAAAGGCCCTCGAAGTTATAGATCAAATCATCTTGAAGATGGGTACGACAAAGGATATATGTTCTGTTGCTATGTCATCTTTCAACCTACACTAGCTTTAAATCAAGATCCAAAGCGGAAGAAGTTAGAGAAGCTCAGCGCTACTTCGAAGAGTTTGAAGGAAGGAGGACGTTCATCGGCCATCTTTCCGATGAGGCTATGTCAATCTACTTCTAGTCTTTGTTACGATTTTCTTTTAGTCTAAATTTTTATTTCAGTATCTTTGCTTTAATTCTTATAGTCAAAACTTTTCTCTAATTTAAAATTTATTCTTGCACTTAAATTTCTGTTAATTTATTTTTTCTATTCTTTTAATTTTTTATTTTTATTACAAATAGTTGCTAGGGTTCAACTAGTGAATCTTAGTTTCAAGTTTAATTTTTCCTACAAATTTTAATTCATCTTTTCTCAACTTCAAATTCTCTTTCTTTTTTAAAAAAAATTAAAGATTTTAAAATTCAAAAGTACCATCTTTTCTATGGATTCAATCCGATTCATCGCTAACTTCTTAGTTAATTGAATGGGTTAATATAATTTTAGTGTGATGGATGACTACAACAACCAGAATGTTCTCTCTAGAAGGTTCTCTATTTTTTTTCTTTAATTAAAGGAAGAGGTTGTCTCATAATTCAAATATTTGAAGATGTTATTCTTCTAAGAAAGAGATGTGGGTTAGCTAAGCTGGGTTCAGAAAGAAATAAACAAATGTTACATGTTTAATCTCGCATGTCAAATGCTTGAATATTTCTTTTGAATTAAGTAAGTAATTTAAGAGTGAAAAGGTTGGTATAACCATTACTAAAAAAAATTAATGCTGGAGTATGAATATATTATATTGCAATACAAATTGATGTAATTATGATTATTATTGGATTATAAGATAAATTAGTAATCTAGCCTCAACTCAATTCATCTAAGCCTTTTTTTCAACTGCATGGGATCGGCTACATAAATCTGCTTCCTCCACTCTATGCTATTTAGGACTAAGTCGATACTCAAATTATAATTTTTTACCCGCACTCGTCCATAGTGCAGGACCCTTGCTCATTTATCACCGCACTTAAGAGCCGATGCAATGCTCCTTACCCATTTTTCAAAATATCTGAAGGCAAGTGCAATGCGTTTCTTACCCTTCACATAGTTTGATTTAGTATTCATTTTAAGGGATCTGATAGAGTATTACGCTGGCTATCAGCTACTTAATGCAATCCTCCTTTTTTATCTGGGCTTAAGACCAGCCTTGACGGAGTTAATTAGTATTCTAGCCTCCATGATTATATTTACTTACTTAAGTATCATGAGGCTATAGGATAACATTGATTACATGTTATTTTTAATCTCTAATTATCTACATGCAGTATGACAAAACCGACTGGCATCAACATTTTTAGGCCATTAAAGGCTTATTTGGGTATTTAGGACAAATGCTCCATAAAATGGATCTTGTAGTACATGAATCATCGATCTTTTCTGATTGGATGCATGAATTTATGGTATTTGAATGCATGAAAGCAAGATATATTATATGCCTTTTCTTCTCTTCTTCCATTTCAATAAAAACACAAAGAAACTTAAAATCAATAAGTATGCATCCAACCTATTGAAGAGGGAGGCAAGAGAAGGAAAGGAGTTGAATAATGCTTGGAATGGTGAAACAAAAAGAATTAAGAGGAGGCTAAGGGGCAAATGATAATAGGTAGGGAAGAGGAGGATGGATGCATGCACATGAGAGAGAGAGATAAACAAAAAGAACTTTTTAAAATATTTAATTTTAGTTTTCCTATGGGTTCATCTAGTTTTAATAGTGAGATAGAACCAATATTACTCTCTTAAGTGCTCATTTCAATCCATTACCTTGCAGGACCTTTTATAAAATCATGAGCTTTTCCAATAGAAACTTTGTTATTCTTATGCTATCCAAATAGGCTCTAAATAATTAATTTGACACTTACATCATGAGGCAAAATAAGCGGCTTATCTTAATATTTTATTCAATTTTTCAACTTGGTGGATAAATTAGATTTAGGTAACACTAGATAAATTACTAATTGTAAAGATCCTGTCCTTTTAGTTAGAGCCTTAAAGGATGGAAGGTAGTTTTTAGTGGCCTTATAAGTAGATGTTTATGGATGTGTTTAGGGAATAGTCACGGACTTTCCCATGGTGATTCTTGCCTCAGAAGTCGAAGCGCGTGATACTTTATTTTATAAAATTTTGTCCGTTTTAAATTCCTGTAATGGATATGTTGCGAAGCGACATAGCTCTCCGAGATCGTCGTTTCATAGGCTCCAGCGTCGCAGCACTCAACTTCTATCAATCCACACACAAATCAAATCCACACATAATCAGAAAATAAGTTCTTATCTACAATCGATTTTTTATTAGTACTTTGGTACAAACTCGATTCAAGGCATATCGTATCCTACTTATTTGCTATTTACCTACAGAGCATTCGAGAGGGTGCAAATAAAGGAAAGCATTCCATGTGTGATTCAAGCCCGTCCTTATCTTTATCTCTCTTAGTTCTTATCTTTATCTTCATCTAGACTTTCCTTTTTCAAATTCTCAACAATCTTAAGCGTTATCTATATGGAGACCGAGACTACCGTATCTACCATCAAACTCATGAACCAAGACCTCGTGAGATTAGATCATTTTGATGGCACCAATTTCACACGATGGCAATACAAACTGAAGTTCTTACTCACGACGTTGAAGATCTTCTATGTGTTGGATCTGGATTTGATATCTATTCCTGAGCCCACCACCAAGGACTCTAATGATGCATAAAGATGAACTCATATGTCGTGGCCACATCCTCAACACATTATCTGATTGCCTCTACGACCTCTACACCAACACCCAATCTCCGCGGAAGATTTGGAACGTCCTTAAATTCAAGTATAAGGCCGAGGAAGAAGGTACTAAAAACTTGTTTATCTCTAAGTACTTTGATTTTAAGATGAATGATGAGAAAGTAATTCTTGCGCAAGCGCATAAGTTGCAAATTATTGTCAACAAATTGGTGGCGGTGAAGATAGAGGTTCTCGAACTTTTTTAAATAGGTGTGATTATTGCAAAGTTGCCATTATCTTAAATGGATTCAGAAAAAAACTGCTTTATAACTCTGAAGATTATTCCTTGGAACAATTGTAAAAACACCTTTGAATCGAGGAGGAATCGAGGGTGCGTGAAAAGATCAAGAAAGTGAATTTTGGTACTTCAAAGGCAAATGCTATGAGCAATCCTAAGAAGTTCAAGAAAATGAAAGAGAACAAACTCGGTCCTAAAAGGGATCAAGATAAGTTCAAGAAACCAACAAAAATAAATCCAATGTGAGTTGCTTTGTATATGACAAATATGGGTACTTTGCTCGTGATTGCAAGCATCGAAAGGGGCAAACTAATAAAGCAAATGCAACCGAAGTAGATGATGAGATCGTAGCCATCGTGAGCGAAGTCATGGTGGTCAGAGGCAAGGTTTTCGATTGTGGTATGATACTTGTGCCACCGTTCATGTTTTATATGACAAGTCACTTTTCAAAACTTATGTGGATATCACCAATGGACAAGAAATATAAATGAGCAATGAAGGCCGGTCCAAGGTGCTTGAAAAGGAGGTATGGATCTTCACTTCACATCCGGCAAGAAGATCACTTTGATCAATGTACTGTATGTACCATATATGAATAGAAATCTTGTTAGTGAGAATTTATTGGGCAAATTGGGGATTAAAAGTGTATTTGAGTCGAAGAAACTTATACTATCCCGCAATGGTATTTTTATTGAAAAAGGCTATTCTACTACTGATGGAATAGTCAAGCTTTGTATTGTTGATAATAATAATAATAATAATGTATCTTATGCTTGTATTGATGATTCCGTTACTTTATGGCATGGTAGATTAGTACATATTGGTATTAGTACTATAAAAAGATTAATTAAATGTGGCATAATTTTTTTCAATGTTATAAGTTTAATAAATATAAAATTATATTAAATCAAAGATGACTAAGAAGCCATTTCATAGTGTAGAAAGAAATACTAATTTGCTAGAACTTATGCATAGTGATATTTGTGAGTTAAATGGTATGTTAACTAGAGATGGTAATAGATATTTCATTACTTTATTGATGATTACTCTAAATATACATACATTTACTTACTTAAGCACAAAGACGAGGCTTTTTATGCTTTTAAAGTTTATAAAGCAGAAGTTGAAAATCAATTAGATAGAAATATTAAAATCCTTAAAGTGATAGGGGTAGAAAATATTTTTCTAATAATTTTAATATATTTTATGAACAAAATAGAATCATACATGAGTGTTCTGCACCATGTACATCCAAACAAAATGGGTTAGCATAACGTAAAAATAGAACATTTCTAGAGATGATAAATACCATGTTGTTGCATGCTGAGTTGCCTTTTAATTTATCGGATGAAATATTATTATCGGTATGTCATATTCTTAATAGAATTTCTACTAAAAAGAATAAGACATCTCCATATGAGTTGTGAAAAGACAGAAAGCCTAATATAGGCTATTTTAAAGTATGGGGGTGTCTTGCTTATTGCAAGAACACCGATCCTAAAAGGACCAAGTTGGATCCTTATGAAATTAGGTGCGCTTTTGTAGGATATGCTACAAATAGCAAAGCCTATAGACTCCTTAATTTGGAGTCTAATATGATAATAGAATCTAGAGATGTTAAGTTCTTTGAGAATTTGACCATTTTTGGAAAGAATTCTCAAAGTATCATAAATGAAGATTCTTGCGAGGAGAATACATCAAAGGTTGTTGAAGAAGAACAACTGAAACTTTGGAAAAGTAAGAGAATCTAAAAAGTTAAGGATTTAGGACTCGAAGAGATAGGTTCTCAACTCATTTCTTTCTATTTGATAGAAGGAAGTCGAGAGAATTTTATTCGTAAGGTACCTATTGTTCTTCAAGTAAAAGACGATCCTAAAACTTTTAAGGAAGCAATGACTTTGAGAGATTATGCTTTTTGGAAGGAAGCTATTCAAGATGAGATGTATTCTATTATGTCAAACCACACTTGGAAGCTTGTCGATTTACCTAAAGGGTCTAAGCCTATTGGTTGAAAATGGATGTTTAAGAAGAAGTATCATAGTGATGGTACTTTAAACACATACAAGGCTAAACTAGTAGCTAAAGGTTTTCGATAAAAAGAAGGAATTGACTATTTTAATACATATGCACCTGTAGCTAGAATAACAACAATTAGAGTATTGTTTGCATTGGCTTCATTGCACAACCTTTATGTTCATCAAATGATGTTAAAATGAAATTCTTAAATGATGATCTCGATGAGGAGGTCTACATGGAACAACCTCATGGTTTTGTTCTACCGGATAATGAATATAAAGTGTGCAAGCTTGTTAAATCCTTGTATGGATTGAAACAAGTGCCCAAATAATGGCATGAGAAGTTTGACTATGTCATACTATCAAATGGATTTGTTCACAATATTTTTAACAAGTGTTTATATACTAAAGTGCATGGTGACTTTGTAGTATATGTATGTCTTTATGTTGATGATATGTTGATCATTAGCAATGAAATGAAAGGCATATAAGAAACGAAGAGGTTTCTATCATCCACTTTCAAGATGAAAGATCTTGACAAGTTGACACTATTTTGGGCATCAAAGTGAAACAAAATAGTAGGAGTTTTGAGCTTGGTCAATCACATTATAATGAGAAAGTGTTACACAAGTTCAAACATTTGAAGTTCAAAGAAGTGAATACCCCATTCAATCCAAGTCTTAAGCTTGAAAAGAATAGTGGATGAGTCATGGCTCAACTTGAGTATGCAAGTGCTATTGGTTGTCTAATGTATTTGATGCAATGCACTAGACCTGACATAGCATTTGCAGTCAGTAAGCTGAGTAGATTTACTAGTAACCCGAGTGTAGAGCATTGAAAGGCTATTGGTAGAGTCTTTGGTTATCTTTTGAAAACCAAAAGGCTAGGTCTATAATACTCTAAATTTCTGTTGTATTGGAAGGATATACTGATGCAAGTTGGATATCGAGTGTGAGAGATAATAAATCTACTACTGGTTGGGTGTTTACACTAGCGGGTGGTGCAATATCTTGAAATCCAAGAAACAAACTTGCATTACACACTCAACAATGAAGTTAGAGTTTGTGGCTCTAGCTTCAGCAGGATATGAGGCTGAGTGGTTAAGGGATCTTCTATTAAAAATTTCATTGGCTTGTGAGAATATTTTAACCATATCGATACATTGTGATAGCCAAACCACTTTAGTCAGAGCGTAAAGTGAAGTATACAATGAGAAGTCTAGACACATTAGTCTAAGACATGAGTACATGAGAAAATTAATCAAAGATGGAATCATTTCTCTCACTTTTGTGCGATCAAGCGATAATCTAATTGATCCACTTACTAAACCTCTTACAAGAGATTTAGTGAAGATGACTTTCAAAGAGATGGTCTAAAACTCCTTGAGTAAAAGTTCACAATGATGGCAACTCAACCTAATACTAGGAAATGACTAGTCTTAGATTCAATGGATAACAACAAGTCATTGATAAGTGGATTGTAGTTGCACTTAGTAATAGTACTGACTGTTACAAGTTGGAGGGTTGAGTTTTTTAAACTCTTAATGAAGTTCAGTCATGTAGACAAGTATTTATTGTAACAGAGATACTGAAAGAACTTCATCTATGTGAACCTTGAGATGGTACCGTCTCAAGTAAGAGTTGGAGTTTCTCTTATGAAAAGGTTCATGAAACAGGATAATCACATGGTCATAAATTATGCTAAGCGTGTGGTGTAGATAAGAAACACTAAGAGTGTGTATGAAGTATCATCGATTTTACACAACGAATAATTGGTTCAAAGCGTTTATGCTATTTGAAATTTCGTTGAAGTTTTATGGTATTTTTACTAAGGTTAGATTCAAATCGAAAGATACCTAGTGTATTAATGCTCCTTATCCTTAATTTAAGATGTGAACTTAGTTTGTTTTAAACAAGTGGAGGATTATTGAGATTTTGTTTAAATAAACTAAGTAGGTGTTTGTGGATGTGTTTAGGGAATGTCGCGGACTCTTCTGCAGCGATTCTCGCCTCAGAAGCCAAAGCGGCATGATGCTTCGATTCATAAAATTTTGCCCGTTTCAAATCTTTGCAACAGATATGTTGCGAAGCGATGTGGCTCTCCGAAATCATCACTTCACATGCTCCAACACCGCGGAGCTCAACTTTTATAAATCCACACATAAATCAAATCAACACAGAATCAGAAAAATAAGTTCTAGCTTGTCTACAATCGAGTTTTTATTAGTGCTTTGATGCAAACTCGATTCAAGGCTTGTCGTATCCTACGCGTATTTGCTATTTACCTATAGAGCATTCGAAAGGATGCAAATAATGCTTAAGGAAAGTGTTCCGTGCGTGATTTAAGCTTATCTGTATCGTCATCTCTTGGTTCTTATCTTTATCTTCATCTAGACTTTCCTTTTTCAAACTCTCAACATGGAGTCCACCGATGTCGCTCCTTCGAGCTAGGGTTTTGGATAGGTGTTCCAAGGGAAGTAGTTCTAGCGAGCTCCAGAATGCAAGGTTACGCATCAAAGCTCTTGTTTTTAGGGTTTTGAATAGACCTTAGTGGGTCATCCTATAGCTTCTACCCTTGGAGGCGGCAAAATTCCTTGAGAATTTTTATGTTTTAAGATTAGCGCTACGTAAGCAAAAAAAAAGGAAAAAAAATAATTTATCTACAATTTTATGTGTATAGCTCTTTAGGTCTATTTTGCATTACAATTTTTTTTAGATAAATTATTAAGATATTTCATATTTTCGTAACACCTTTTACACATTTAACCTACCTTATGATTTTTTCTATTTTTTTCATATCAAACTATACTTTTAATATATATAATCGATTAACCTAACTTTTTTTCATGACTAATTGAAAGACTTATCGAATAGAGAGGTTATCCTTATCCCTTTCTATATTCATGCTTGAAGGTGTTGATAAATTCTAGTAGATTCTTTACTTATTTAATTCACTTTTCTTTTTCTTTTCTACTCTCTAACTTTCTTCTTTCCTTTCATGTGGAACCTTCAAATTTATGAATCATGGTCAGCAAAACTATAAAAAGAAAATCATATATGGTTTGGGTTAGGTCCTTGAGGCCAAGGAATATTTGATGGCCATCAAATTCTATTGAAGACTCTAATTAATATTTATATTGGACTGATCTAGTAATCTTTTTTTCTAGCTTCTCTTGTCATAAAGGCCAAAACATGGAGGCAATCGAATCTACATGATGGTACCCACATCGTTGGTGCCACTACTGATGGTGGCTCTTCGATTCCCACTTCCAATCCCTCATCTTCTCATCCCCCTTCTCACACCACCATTCCCTCCCATTCCATTCTTTAATTCTTCAAACTCTCCTTCAACCTCATCAATATCATCGGTGGTGATGGCAGTGATGGTATTGAATAAGCAAAGTAGAGATGGCATACATATATATACATACATGTATCATAAATTAGAGATGGCAAAGGATGATATATTCCTGTCCTCTCTCCATGTCCATCCTTATGGTTCTCATTTCCCATAAAGAATCACCATTCTTCATTTATTTCTTTTCTAGAATTCAGCTATCAATTTTAGACCAATTCTATTATATAAAAAGACTCATTTGAAATTCGAAAACCTATTATAAATCAATAAGCATTTCAAATGGTTAAAAGTCCAAATTTAAGAGCTTAAATTCAACATTCAATAGTCCAAATCAAAATTTACATTTAATAAAACTGATCAATTTTCAAGAATGGGTTTCAAGAATGGATACTCCACTTCCTAATACCATCCCCAAACTTTATGAATTTTAAAAAATCATCTCAATCCACACCTTTATTCCTATTTAATTCCTCCAAACTAATCCTCACTAGGAAAGATCCTTCATGAAGATCAAATATCTCCATACCATAGATCAGACCATATACATTATACCTATATACAGACATAAAGCCACGTGCACCATATACACACACCTTGCATACATACATACATGTATGTATAAATATTAAGATGCAATCAATCGCTTGGCAAATATTAAAACCATCTCTATTCGTGTATTCTACTTAAAGGTGAAGTACGCACATTAACTACAGCCGGCAAGCTCCCTTCAAAGGATATCCATCTTGTTTATTAACTTTTTTGTTGTTACTTAAAAGAGATATGGTCATAAATATTTCATCATTCAAGAACTAAAGCGCTTAGAAGCAATAGAGGTTGGATGTACAAAATTAAGGTCATAACCTTGTGAGGCATGGTAATATGAAGAACATGCTTAGATCTTATGTTTGGTAATATGAATTTCTATTACGCACAAACAATTTTGAAATAATAGGTATACTTTGTTATAATAACATATGGCTACTTCATAATTAAATGGTTAATGTTTATTTACATATTAATATGAATACAAAACTCAAGCAATTTATCACTAATAAATAAAGGAAGGCCTTTTCATTTGAAAATGAAAAGCCTAGGGTATAATCTTTTTAGTTAGCAAAATGTTGAAATCCTCTTACTTTTCCTATGAAATCCATCACAACCCATTTATAAATTCTAATTTCTACAAGCATGTCTTGAAACACATAATTAATCACACGTGGTAACTTAGAAAAAAACACTATAGGAGGAGAAAATAACTACTATGTAGTGAATGAAGAGCTTAGCACAAACTAAGCTTGTATTTTTGGTTATATTAGTATATAATTGGTGAGATGCATTGGCCTAATATGCACACATATATATACTATTTTTCATTTCTATTTATTTTTTACATGCTTATGTATATTTGATTAGATGTTTCCAAAAAAATTAGATAATGATTTGTAATAAGTGGTTCTTTAGCTTTGAGTTTCATGCGGATATAATGTTAAGAGAGTTGGGCTTAGCTACATACAAATATCTTACCTACATTCACTATAGCCGAACTCAAATATCATCACTATCTCTATCATTGATTAACATGAATCAGGTCAAAAAGCCATCCATTAATCATTATTAACTGTTTTCAAAAAAATATTTGAGTTTTCTACTTGTGTTAATATATATAAGTAGACATTAACTATTTAACCATGAAATTGCCATATCGCATTATAACAAAGTATATCTACCTTTTCAAAATAATCTATGCCTAGTAGGAACTCATGTATTATTTTTATGCCGTTTATGATAATAATAAGCAACCATTCAACATGCATCTTTTCACATTAAAACACAAAATGAGAATACAAAATGAGCTTCTCATTTTACACCAATGGGTTTATTCTCCTTTCAATATTGAAGACCTACGCAAGCTCATGTTTGAATGGCTTCTTTTTAAATTTATTTTGCAATTTACTTTCAGGACATGATAACTTAAATCTTTTCATTTTATTAGTAAATAAATTGTGTTATTTGCATTTGTGTGGAGTAAATGTACCAGGAAACAGAAAATCATGAACTGCAAGGTTTACATGCTAGTAATGTATTATTATGAAAATAGGAATTCACTTGTTCAAAATTCTTGACCTATCCTAACTTCTTATTGCGTGAAATACCTTTTTTTTTTCCTAAGCTCAATATTTTATGGAGTTACCATAGTATTGCTCTTTTTAAAAGGATGTTGCCAGAGAAATATGCTGAACCTAGCCATTGCTTTGTAGAATAAACCATGGACGCTGATATCAAACACACTAATTCCTATGCATTATTTATAATTAGATATAGATAGTATATTATTATAATTAGGAATATGATAATATTTAATCTACATATATTATTTAACTTGTCATTATTTTAATTTAAAACTAATAATTTTAAAAATTTTAAATTTAATAATATAAAATTAGAATAATCAATCTAGATTTGAATACAAAACAAAGTAATAATAAGTCTAAATTCAATATCAATTTTAGATAAATTTTATTTTATTTGGATTGATCCGTATGATCAAACTCTGTGTCTCAATATTTTATGGAGTTACCATATTGCTCTTTTTAAAAGGATGTTGCCAGAGAAATATGCTGAACCTAGCCATTGCTTTGTAGAATAAACCATGGACATTGATATCAAACACACATTCCTATGCATTATTTATAATTAGATATAGATAGTATATTATTATAATTAGGAATATAATAATCTTTAATCTACATATTATTTAACTTGTCATTATTTTAATTTAAAACTAATAATTTAAAAAATTTAAATTTAATAATATAAAATTAGAATAATTAATCTATATTTGAATACAAAACAAAGTAATGATAAGTCTAAATTCAATATCAATTTTAGATAAATTTTATTTTATTTGGATTGATCCGTATGATCAAACTCTATGTTTTTAACAAATGATTTCATTAAATTTTTAATCTATAATTTTAAATCAATTAAAATCTTCTAAAATAAAAAATATTTTCTCTAATATGTATAAGTGATTTTATTGCATTTGGATTCTATTATTTTTTAAAAGATCTCTATAATCAAATCTTATTTTTTTAACAAAGCATTTCATCTCAATTGAGCTCTTTTAAATTTAAAAATACTAGTACATGCATTTTATTTACTTTATCATTATTTTAAAATCTAATTTTAAATTTTAAATTAATAATATATAATTAAAAAAATATATATCTATATTTTTATTTGTTTTATCAATTACATTATACTCTTGCATCGTGTTGCATGGGCATATATTTAGTAATTAATTGTGCATTAATTATTTTTAAATATTAATTACTTTTTTAACAATCTCTTTTAATAATTAAAGAAAAAGTATTCATTACCATAATATAAATCGTTATGCAAAGCTTAGGTTTCCCTTGTATTTTTTGACGACATTGTTATGGAAGATAAAGTAAATATTTTCACATTTTGTTGTATGTTCAAAATTGTAATTTACATTTAAATGAAAATGTGAAACAATAGATCCTGAGGAAAAGACTAACTTAATTGAAATTTTTCAAGAACTATACCAAGAATAAACAAGGCTCTTATAAATTGCATCTTAGGGCTCCTCTTTTATGAAATCTTGCCTCTATCCTTCTTGCCTCAAGGTGACATTTTAGCCATGTACCAGCAAAGTTAAAAATGAAGCAAGTATGCATAACTGGAAGGCAGGATCCCATGATGCAATGCTTCCTTATGATGCTAGTCCTCCTATCATGCTGGAAGGTAGTCCTAGAACTAAATGGTCCCTGAGTAGATTGTCCTGGCTCAAAGCAAGAAAAATTGGTTCCATTTCTTGTTAAGAGAAATTTTAGGTAGAAAAGTGGATATTGGCTATTTTGTAGGCCAAAACAAAATAGAGAGATTGGGAAATCATTTTTAGTGCATGCCAAAAGTGTTAACACCATAGAATTCTGAGAATTGAAGCATTTAAGAGATGCTATAGTTCAGTGATAGCAAATTCTATCATACTTTTGGTTATAGATGGTTGGTGCTATAAATAAGAGAAATTCAAGGCAAGAGCATTAAGCAGATATCTGAAAGCATTGAACAATGATCAATAGGATTGAAGTCCGATTAAGAAAATATATATTAAAAAAAGCATGATAGTTAAACCTTTGATCATTGGTAAACTAAATTTTTACATAAATAAACCTATTAATTAAAAACATTAATGGAGTAAGCCCCCTCTATGCTTGGGAGAGTGACCTAACTGCAACAAATAAAATATATAACTCTGACATAAAATACCTAGGACATCCTCTTTGATCCAGCTTCATCATT
Source organism: Calamus simplicifolius (assembly GCA_900491605.1). Lineage (NCBI taxonomy): Eukaryota > Viridiplantae > Streptophyta > Magnoliopsida > Arecales > Arecaceae > Calamus > Calamus simplicifolius. The sequence goes on along the minus strand of UESW01003886.1, from coordinate 790,582 downwards.
TAATTACTTAGAATTTCATAGGTATCATCAATTATATGGCAGTAGATAACCAGGTTTGTAAATCTTGCAAAATAGTTTATTCCATCATTTAGTAGCAAACATTTTAAAATGCAAAAAGAGAGAAAAATCATGCATTTTTTTTCACACTTGGGCGGTACATATGAACCATTCGCAAATGCTCTAAATTATATTAAGACCTCGAGATCAACTTGCAATGCCCTTCCAACTTCAATAATAAATATATCATCTTTGAATCAATAGAAACTAAGAGTCCTCTTAATCGGATAGCCAGACTATTTATATGCCAACCTAGAAATATTTGATATGGATTCTAACTAAACCTTCCATACATATTGTTTACTTTGTCTTCCAAACCTTATGTATATATTCTCTACTCTGTCTTTGCCTTCAATACTCAATAACTTAGGTTGAAACGACTGTTTTGTTAAATTATAGCATCAGCCTTTCATGCCTTCTGATCATCTCACCTGCACCCAAGCTTGTTTTTCACTAATTCAAATCCCATCGTAAATAACCACATTCACCAATAGTAGGGATTGATGATCACTTAACATGAAGCAATGGTAATATCAAATTTCTAGTAAAATTTAATGTTGACAATTTTGTCTAAATTGTTGCATCCATCACAAAAAAGGGTAATATCAAAGTTCCAGTAACATTTAGTGATGGCAATTTTATATCACAAAGAAAGTTTCGAAGGAAGTTATTTTCTCTTTCTCCATTTTCTACGTAGCTTCTTCAGTTGCAAATCTAATTAACCCGTTAGGAGGCCAAATTCAGTGACCCAAAAACTTAAGCAAAAGTTAATAGATAATAAATAGACTTAAATTATAAGTGCATTAACACTTTTTGATCTATCCAATATGGCACTAAATTTAGAGTACCACATAGAGAAATACATAATGGAATTCTAATAATCGATGGAAAGAATAGATGAAGAATTAGGAAGAGGAGAGGAAAGAAGGAGATTATGAGTAAGAAAGAGAAATCAACCTTTAGGATTTGGGTGGCTATGGTGGGCCGTGATGGAGAGAAAGGGTGGATGTGGATGGGCGATGGCAGCTGGAGTGGATAAACAATGGGTCAAAAGGAAGAAAAAGGGATCGTCTTGTGCTGAGAGTCGACGAAGTGCAATACATGAAGTGTAAAGAAGAATATGAAGAGGATCATTGATCATGGAGGGAGATTTAAAAGGGAAGTGTGAAGAGGAAGAGGAAGAGGAAGAGGAAGAGAGATCATTAATCATCAAGTGAAAAAATTAAGGAATAAAAAAAGAGCGAGCCAATCTCGATGGACGTAATACAGTAAGGTAAAGGAAGCATAAACGACAACTCCTCTTCATCCTAGAGAGGAACCTAAAAATGAAAAATAGCATTAAAACCTCACTATAGTAGTCCTTTAAGAAGAAAACGAGCAAGAAAAAAAAAATAATGCAAAAAGTATTATTTATTTATTTATTTATTTTAACATTTGGTAACTTAAAACAAGTAAAGAAGCGCAATGTATGACATCCCAAAATAGTTCCAAATTAGATTAAAAAGAAAGTATTATGAGGTTATAACTCAAGTCCACTCGAATTTTTGGGCCCATGGTTTTAGATCCACTACATAAAATTTAAATATAGCGATGCTCAAATGCGTTGCTAAACACCCTATAGTAACACATTAGCGACGCAATTGCGGCATCGCTACGATGGTCATCGCAATCTCAATTTATCGCAATTGCGTCGCTTAACAGCGACTCTCTGCAACGCAATAAATGCGTCGCAATATATTGCGATGCAATTAAATGCGTCGCATATTACGACGCAACATACATGCGTCGCTAATTTTAAAAATAATTTTTTAAAAATATTTACGATGAAAAACCTCATCGCAATTGAGTCGCTAATTAATTAATTTTATTTTTAAAAAATTTAATTAGCGATGCATTAGCGACTTAAATTGCATCGCTAATATTCTAAATTTATTATTAAATATTGCGATGCATTTAGTTGCATCGCAATATTTAATAATAATATATTTTAGATATATTAGCAACGCAATTTGAGTCGCTAATGCGTCACTAATTAAATTTTTTTAAAATATTGCGACGCCAGGTCATTGCATCGTAATATTTAATAATAATATTTTAAAAATATTAGCGATACAATTTCAGTCGCTAATGCATCGCTAATTAAATTTTTTTTAAAAATAAAATATTAAAAATTAAAACGGTTAATACAATTTCGTTACATTTAAATATTGATCGAAACATTCTTCACTCATATTGATCCAAACAATAATCATTCAATTTTCAAAAATAATTAATATATTAAAATTTGAAGTTTTTATGTACAAAATAAAAAGTAAAAAAAAAAATACATCAAGAATCCGCGCGATCACGTGGAGGCTGGAAATCCTGCGATATGCGGCTAACCATATCCTACAACTGACGCATCTGATCTCTCACGTCTGCAAGCTCCTGCTGATGGCCTCGCATACGCTGCTCGAACTCGTGCTCGAACTCCTGCCGAACCTCCTGCTGAACCTCCTGACGAACGTCCTGCCGAACCTCCTCCGTAATAGATTTCCGAATATCGTCGAAACGCTCGGCAGGAATATCACCAGAATATCGCGAGCTGGAGGCCTGATGGGAAAAATATGCAAAAGCTCTAGTGCCCAGACCATAGACCCTGCAGTCTTGTGGCTGGGCACCAATAGTCTCCAAAACACACATCGACTCTCCTCTGCTGAGAGTTCGACAGGCGTCTCCCCATCAGTGGAGTCGACCTGCGATGCCTGGGAGTGAAGTTCCTCGACTCATGTCTTTGAATTATAAAATCAACAATAAATGAATCAATAAATTTTTCTAAATAAAATTTTAGAAATTAAACAGATACTACATAAAGCTAATTTCTTACTGCAACCTCCTGTGATCGCGTATCGACCCAGGAACTGTCCCTCCTAGTGTGTGTCGCCCTGAATAGACGAAACTCACCAAGATCTCCGCCCTCCTGCTCAGACTATAACAATAAAAAATTGATATTAATGCAATATTTATAAATAACTAAATTAGTAATTAAATTATTTATGTTTTCTTACCATACGGCGTCTGTGCTCCTGAATCGAAATGGAGCCCGAAGTGTGGCGGGAGAGACCCGTGCCAGGACCGCCCCTCTCGGATCGGCGGTTCGTGCTGGCTGATGCGGACCTCCTGCGCCAGCCATCGGACTGCAGGCCTGCTGCCACTCGTGCCAAATACCCTCTGGCACATGCGCAGGACGGTGACCAGATGACCTCCAACAATGAAGCATGTCGGAGTATCGGCGTCCCGTAAGAGCCTCCCATGCTGCCCTAATGGCATCATGGCTGGCAGGGTCCCACGTAAACTTTTTCTGCATTAAAATAAATAGTTAGTTTCAGAATTTATTAAGATAAGAAATTTTATATCAGTGATAAATTATATTTTAATAGTTTGTTGAGAAATTGAAACATAATTGCCCCAACTTTATTGATTTTGTGATTTCCAAAAGCCATGAGTACCTTAAAGAAAACAATGTGTTTATTTATCAAAAACCTTGAGCTTATTCAAATTGAAAGGAATGAACTATCAATGGTTATATCAAATGAGTTTTGAACCGTTAGAAAAAGGAGTTTCAAGTTGTATGCTTAAAAGGATTTCAAAAAGGAATTTTTATACATTATAATTCAATCGATGAATTCTTGGAACATGTCTTGAATCCATGATAAACGTCATATTTAATGTATTCAAGTCAAATTTATATTTTAAATTTAATTGGGACAAGTTTTAAAGTCAATCAGAACATTTTTCTGATTTTTGTATCGGTCCCGAGCCGACTCAAGGGTTTCCGAGTCGACTCCCCAATTGCCTGAGTTTCTCGAGTCGACCCTTGGTTTTCAAGAGTCGACCCCTGAATTCTTGCGAGCCGACTCCTGTCTGTGCGAGCCGACTCCGCTCAACAACAGAACCCATGTTTTTTGAGCACTTCTCGAGTCGACTCCCCATTTTCCTCGAGTCGACTCCCGACTTTCAGGAGCCGACACTTATGTTTTCGCGAGTCGACCCTTCAATGCTTAAAATGTTTCTATTTTGGTAATCGACTCGAGCCGACTCCCACAAAGCTCGAGTCGACTCCGCGAATTCTGGGCGCGATTTTTAACGATGACACATCAGCCCCAACGGTAAGATTTTTGAATAACGGCTATTTTTCCTTGTCTCTAACGGATATATTTTTGCAGATTCTATAAATAGAGGAGTTCTTTTCAAATCAAAACAACCCAGAGAAAATCAAAAAGAGAGAAAAGAATATCATTTGAAAAGAGGGAAAAACAGAGCTTATTGGAAAAATCATTTAGCTCAAAGGAGAGTGATTCAAAAGGAGTGAAATCCAAGTGAAAGTTTCGTCTACTCCTTCTCATCATTCCACAAAAGCCAAAAGAAAATCCAAGTGCGTTTCAAAGGTCAAATCTGAGGATTTTCAAAAGAGGAAAAAGCTTCATCTCAACTCCAAAGTCTTCAACGGTCAAGAATCTGCTGAGGCGTGATTCAACACTTCTAGAGGAGTTGAAGAGAAGAAGGGAGAAAGCCCAAGCATCTACCATCTGCAAAATTATCAGGCTTTTCTAACCTTATATATTTTGTACTTCATTTGTATATTTGCTCAAGGGGAGCACATTATTGTTCAAACACTTCTATCTATTTGTTTGCTGATTCAATCAGTGGATTGAATCAGTGGAGGTTGGTATACCTCGTTACAAGCCGGAGTGCTTGTGTTGGGTTAGTTGTGAGCCCTAGAAAAACAACGTGTAGGGTTTTGTGCTGGTAAGCCCGAGTTAAAACCAGCTGGGTTCGTTGTGCACCCGTGAAAACAACAAGTTTGAGTTGTGAGCTTGGAAAACAACTCGGCTGTAATCTAGAGAGATTATAGTGTGGACCCAAGTGAATCTTGGGAGTGGACGTAGGTGCTGGTTGCGCCGAACCACTATAAAATTATCTTGTGTTTGCCGTGCCTATTTTCTCTATCTCTATCTCTCTTTATTGCTTGTGTCATTAATTAGTTAGCCTCTCACTTGCACATCTTGCTAACTAATCAATTAAAGTTAAAAAGTCTTAAATTTTAAGAACCCAATTCACCCCCCCCTCTTGGGTTGCCATCTGGGCCAACAATTGGAATCAGAGCGAGTGCTCATTTAGAATTTGATCTCACGATCAAGGGCTAAAGATCCATATGGCAACACAAATTGGTTCAAGTTTTGCTGAAGGTCATTCTACGAATAGACCTCCACTTTTTAATGGCTAAACTATTCTTATTGGAAAGCTAGAATGAGGATATATTCATTCAAGCTTCTGATTATGACTTTGGGGTGTTATAATTAATGGACCTAGTACACCCACACACCTTATTGATGGCACTATTGTTCCTAAACCCGAAGGGATTGGAATGATAATGATAGGAGAATGGCATAATTAAATGCTAAAGCCATTAATATTTTATATTGTTCCTTAGACTCAATGAATTCAACCGAATCTCAACTTGTAATTCCGCAAAAGAAATTTGGGATAGGTTGGAAATTACTCATGAAGGAACAAACCAAGTAAAGGAATCAAAAATAAACATTTTGGTTCACAAATACGAATTGTTTAAATGGAACAAACTGAAACCATCACTGCATGTTCCACTAGATTT
>UESW01003886.1:757300-783668 GCA_900491605.1 Calamus simplicifolius | reverse complement strand
TTCTCACCATTATACTTCGCATAGGGAGTGGTTTGCAACTTATGAAGAATCTGATGGAGGGAGTGTATGCCTTGGTGATAATCATCCTTGTAAGGTTGCTGGAGTTGGAAGCATAAGGGTGAGGATGTATGATGGGGTTATAAGGACTTTAACCAATGTCAAACATGTCCCGGAGTTGAAGAAGAATCTAATTTCTTTGGGCTACCTGGAGAAGCATGGGTATGCTTTTGGAAGCCAGCCGGGGAGTGGATGTTTGAGGATAACCAAGGGTGCATTAGTGGTGATGAAAGGGAGAAGGTTGGAAAATAATCTCTATCAGATGGAAGGCTCAGTGGCCATAGATGGTGCAGAGGTGCTAGCAGCGGCACAGGAACAGTTGGTCTATAAACTGTGGCACTATCGAATGGGACACATGAGTGATAAAGGGCTTATAGAACTCAGCAAAAGAGGTCTGATTCCATCACTTAAGAAGGAGGACAATGACATCTGTGAGCCCTGTATTTATGGCAAACAACATAGGGTGAGATTTGCCAGCAGTTCCAAGCAGAGTGAAGGTATTCTGGAACTAGTTCACTCAGATGTATGGGGACCGGCCCCTGTGTCAGCCAGAGGTGGGGCTAAGTATTTTTTAACTTTCATTGATGACTACTCCAGGAAGGTATGGGTATATCTGATAAGAGAAAAATCAGAGGTATTTGCCCGGTTTAAAGCTTGGAGAGTTGGTGTTGAAAAGGAGACAGGAAAACCAGTGAAGTGTTTGAGATCTGACAATGGAGGGGAGTATACAAGCAATGAATTCAGAAGCTACTGTGAGGAAAATGGGATCCAACGCCATTACACAGTAAGGATGACTCCCCAGCAGAATGGTGTGGCAGAGAGGATGAATCGTACATTGACAGAGAAGGCTAGGAGTTTGAGGCTGCAGGCATCACTGCCCAAGGTCTTTTGGGGTGATGCAATTATGTTCTCTGGTTTTCTTGTTAACAGGTCCCCTAATAGAAAACTTGATGGAGGCATTCCAGAGGAGATCTGGAGTGGGAAGAAGGTGGAGCTTGGACACCTAAGGATTTTTGGTTGCCCAGCCTATGCACATGTGGAGGCAACTGAAAGGAGCAAGCTGGACCCAAAATCACAAAGGCTGATCTTCATCGGGTATCCACAGGGAGTTAAAGGCTATTTGCTATGGAGTTCAGATTCACAGAAGTGTATCATCAGTAGAGACATTATTTTTGATGAGAAGAGCATCTTGAAGAGGTCAGAGATTGCAGATGGAGCTGAAAAGGCTGAACAGGACAGCAGTGGACAGCATTGGCTGACAGGTGATGTACCTTCTACTTCTACTTCAAAACATGCTTCTTTTGAGGTGGAGTTTGGTATGAATGTTCCAATACATGTAAAGGATCAGCCAGAAGAGCCATCAATCCAAAAGGAGGTGCAGGTGGAGTCACACACTTCAGCTTTGAGAGATGATCAAAGGGGTGTGGCACTACACAAGGCAAAGCGTACCATCATCAAACCTGCTCGGTATCGCATTGATGACATGATTTCCTATGCTCTAATCACTGCAAATGAAGATCCAGAGACCTTCCAAGAAGCCATGGAAAGTTCAGAAAGAGACTCATGGATGCAGGCCATGATGGAGGAGATGGAGTCCCTGGAAAAGAACAAGACATGGCAGCTAGTGGATCTACCTAGAGATGCTCGGGCCATTGGTTCAAAATGGGTGTTCACAAAGAAGGAGGCACCTTCAGAGCAAGGTGGAGTCAGATACAAAGCAAGGCTTGTTGCTAAGGGGTTCTCACAGAGAGAGGGAGTGGACTACACAGAGGTATTCTCTCCAGTGGTACGTCATGCTTCAATTCGTGTGTTGTTATCTCTCGTAGCACAACATGGTATGGAGTTGCAGCAGATGGACGTGAAGACGGCTTTCTTACATGGGAGTCTAGAGGAGAGGATATACATGAAGCAACCAGAGGGTTTCAAGGAATCTGGATTGGAAGAAAAAGTGTGTCTACTAAAGAAATCGCTCTATGGTTTGAAGCAGTCACCCCGTCAGTGGTACAAAAGGTTTGACACTTTTATTTTGGGCCTTGGATTTTCTAGATGTGAACATGATACTTGTGTCTATGTGAAAGATGTGGATGAGGATGATGCACTGTATCTCCTTCTGTATGTGGATGATATGCTCATTGCCAGCAGGAGTGTTGAAGCAGTGAATGGACTGAAATATGCATTATCAACAGAATTTGAAATGAAGGATTTGGGGTCAGCTAGGAAGATACTTGGGATGGAAATTTACAGAGATAGGACCAAGGGAATTCTACACTTGTCATTGGGTGGATATATTCACAAGGTGTTGGAGAGGTTTGGGATGGATAAGGCCAAACCAGTTGGAACACCTTTGGCTAGTCACATGTCTCTTTCTAAGTTACAGAACCCCCAGACAGATGAAGAGAAAGAGTACATGGAGAGAGTTCCATATGCCAGTGCCGTGGGCAGCATTATGTATGCTATGGTGTGTTGCAGGCCTGACATAGCATATGCAGTGAGCCAGGTGAGCAGATTCATGGCGAACCAGGGAAGGAGCACTGGAAGGCACTCAAGTGGATTTTGAGGTACCTTCAGGGAACTCGTGGACTTGGTCTAATTTTTGGGCAGCAAGATGGATCTAAGGAGAAATCTAATATCCCAAGTAAGTCATTAGGTCCATTGGAAGGATTTGTGGATGCAAATTTTGCAGGTGATCTGGATACAAGAAGGTCTACCACAGGGTATGTGTTCAGCATGTATGGTGGATTAATTTCTTGGAGATCAACCCTTCAACCTATTACAGCTTTGTCTACAACAGAAGCTGAGTATATAGGGATTACAGAGGCTGCCAAGGAGGCTCTTTGGTTGAAGAGACTCATCATGGAAATGGGGGTGAAGCAGGGTACAGTATTGTTACACAGTGATAGTCAGAGTGCCCTGCAGTTGGCTCAGAACCCAATCTATCATGCACGCACAAAGCATATAGATGTGAGGTATCACAGGATCAGAGAATTGGTGGAAGAAGGTGAAGTGGAGCTGGTAAAAGTTCATACAAAGAAGAACCAGGCAGATGCACTTACGAAGACTCTTCCACGGGATAGCTTTCTCTCATGTGTGACACTGATGGGTCTGAGGGAATGTGCAGATTTTTCAGCAGCTTTGAAGCACCAAGGTGGAGATTGTAGAGCCTGGTGTGGTACTCCAAAGCTTAAATCCTAGGGTGGAGGTTTGTAGGCTCCACAGGGTTAAGGCCCAGGTTGTTGGGTCTTGAGGGGGCTAGTCTATCATGGGCTGGGTTTGGGCCCAAGGTGTGGGTTGGTCCAAGGGAGTTTTTTAGGGTTTATTATCCATATAATAAGGCACCGGTTCATGTGTGGTGCTGGTTTTATTTTGGTGGCCGTCATGGGGACGGGTTATATATAGTCATGTAACGATGATGATTATAGATGAATGAAAGAAACCCTTTTCTCCCTAGAATAAGCTATCCCTTCTCTTCCTCCTCCTCTCTTTCTCACATATAGATGCCCTAGGTTTCTAGGGTTTTATTGCTGCCATCTCTGCCCTAGCCATCTTCTTGGAGCCGCCTCTCTCAAGAAGGAGAAGGAAGAAACCCTAGCAGCACCTTCTCTTGGGCAACGTCTCTTGATTTTCTGGATCAGATCTGAAGGTTCACGTGAGGAAGAAGAGAGGCCACGACCCTCTCTTACAATCTTGGGGCGCAAGAAACCAAAGAAAATCCTAGTTGCTAATCAATCTGGGAAGATTACCAAGATCAAGATCCAAAATTCTGCTGCAGAATTTCAGCAGGGATATCATCTCGCTTCCGCATCTCCACACGACTTGGGGCTGGTCGAATGCGTGCTATGCTCCAAGGGTAGAAAGAGGACGATCCACACTTCACAGTGCAATATATGGGACTCAATTGCATTGAACTGGATAATCTAAGTGAGTATTTGAGAGCCCTTGTTCATTGTGAACACTATTCTCCACATGGCAAGTGATCCAACCTGGATCTTGTAAGAGCCCAATTTAATGTATATTATGTTTTTATATATTCACGGAGAGGTAGTTCAACTGTAGCTTTATTGGCCCAAAGTATATGGTGTTCTGCCAAGCACCAGGGGACAAACTATTTTGTCATTTCCTATCAAACGTAACATAGAAATAAGCGAATTAATCAGATAATAAAGTCACTAAACCTCTTTGTCAAGCTCCCATAGGAGAATTCATGCCCCGTGATCTTCACATTCTCCTTCCAAATGAAGTCTCTTCGCTCGGCCACCTAATGGGAATCCTATAATTCCTTGGGGCCAGAACCAAACAAGCTATTACCTCGGCAGACTCCCGAACACACTGGCGCTCATACTCAATTTTTCTATCTGGATCTCCTGCACCGAGACTCTCCGAAACATTGTAGTAACATGGGACATAATCCTCATACCCAGATGAGCAGAATTCAAGCTCCCTCAACTTGGCAGAAGCAAGTGATATTATATATTCATAATACTTGTTACTGTATGCGGATGAAATGTTGAAAGACAAGTGATTGATAAATCTGTGTGCATTTGAAAGCAAATATATTCACTACATTTACTAGTGGGAAACAAGTTAGGCTAACAAATAAGCATTTCTAGTAATTATTTAGTTAATTTAATATTTATTTTCACTAACTCTTACTCTGATGTAAATGATAGGTGACATTATGCCGCGCTCACGGACAGAGGCTCGCACTTATGCTTCATCACAGCAGGTTATGCTGGTTCTTCAGTACCGGACGAGTTGTGTAGGTAAAAATTTGAATCTAAACATTTCTTAATTTGTATATTGTTATATATACTTTGTTTTATATTTTTAATTTACAAATAGCTTATTTTATTTTAATTAAGTCAATTATTAGACTTAACAATTAAGTTGTTTTGCAGTCCAAGTTTGTACTACCTCCATCCACTCATGATTTGTATTGAAGTCTCTCAACCGAAAATAGAAAGAATATAAGGCATTTGAAGATGAAGTATAAGTTGCCAGGTATGACCGAGGAACAAATAGTTGGCACTTGTCCTTCTGAGTACCCCCTCATCAGTGGATGGAGTTGGTTCATTACTGGTTCTCCAAGAGGGGACATGTATCTTGTTATTAATCTTTTAAGATACTTTAAAATATATATTTTTAAAAAATATAATAAGTATTTATTTAATTTTGCGATATATTCTAATATTGTAAAGCTGCACGAGCATCTCTGTTTGTTCTCCATACATCGGGATCCAAGAGTTATGCGCGAGTCAGACAAGAGTTCGTATGTTCCTTAACTAAAATTTATTTTTTATATCAAATCATTTACTTATTAAATGGCTCTTCCCTAACTGACCTCGGCACACGTTAATATACTTCTTTGTTTCAATAACTATAAACTTCAGGATTCATGATAGTTACATATGATTCTTTTTTATTAGCTTAGTACTTGTACTTGTTCTATGTCAAATCTGATTGTATGAGTCATTTAATTATGCTTGATTTGTCGTCTCTTTTCTTATTTGTTTGACTCTACACGTAATCTGTATAATATAATTGCTAACTAGTCTTATGGTTTAGGATGAACAATAAGATCTCTAGTGAAATATGAAAGAATGCATGATGGATTGCAATGTAGTTTTATGCATTTTTGTGAAGATACTGATTTCCTGGTTGCACATGGATTAGTGGCACATGGATTTGTGGCAATGATATTTATAATCATACTATTGCATTTTTAGATTAGTGAATTGGTTTAAAACTGATGTTTTTCTTAGGATCAACTGCTAGAAGATTATATAATGCATCGGATCCTTTTGAAAAATGCTAGATATCCTCAATTGAATGCTTGAGTCATCCTGCATGTTCCGCAGTGGGTCTCCATCGCTTTGGAGATCTAAAATTATGGCGAGCTTGTACTTGGGACAACTGACACACCAGGTCATCGTTAACAGTGCTCCAAAATTTTCTTTGCGCTTTGTCTTCGGCTAATGTGGGACGCATTGCTTGCTTTGGATACTGTGTTAGAAAACAACCAAGCATCAAGCAAGCTTGCACTCGTAGCTGGGAGCTGCTGATCGCTAGAGAAATAGGTCAAGTTCCATTACCTTTCCATTCCTAAGGTTATAACTGTATTAAAACTCCAGGCCTTTCACTGGCTTAAAATGATATACAGCTTGACACATCATCTAGGAATGCCCAATGAGAAACCATTGTATGTGAGACATTGTTCCTCTATACATGAACTAAATCCTTGCACTTTGTAAAGCTTTAACAGTAGAACATCATCCCCTTCACCTTTTCCTTGAGTGCTGGCAGCTGCCTGCTGTAAAGCAATGGCTGCGCATGTGGCCTGCACACAATTGCTTGTTGTACCCTTCTCTTGAGAATCAGGCTCCACATAGAACCGAGCTCAGAAAGCTGCTACGCGTTCATAGTATGCCGGAAGAACTAAACAGTTAAATGCAAATAAAAGGGGCCATTTAAGCACAAAAACTGTGTGATACCAAGAGGCCATGAGCAGGATAACAGAACAATGAACTTTAGTGATGATTATAGGTTGTTCACCAATCAAACTGGTGCATGAAATAATGGACTTGACATCATAAATAGGACTCCCTAAAGTCCTGATATTTGTTTAAGCTATTGAAAACCACCATGTCCAATGATACCGAGTCCAGAATCAAAGGAAAAAAAAAAAAGAGTTAATTTCTCAAAAAAAATATAAATGTTAGAAAATTTTATTTTTGAGAGGAAAAAGGTACTAAATAGTTAGGTTTGCGATGTAAACCTTGGTTATTTTGAGGGTAGTACACCTAAACAAAATCCTTGTTAACAACAAATCAAGTCGTGTAATACCACTGTTTTATGTAATAAAATAATTAAATTTTAAACTGAAAACACACGTTAGACAACATTTAAACTATGATTCAATTTTTGACATTCTAGTTAATTGATAATCCTTCTAAGTTAAACAATGTTTAATTGAATTCTAATGTACTGGCAATTGATAAATTATGAAAAAGATAAAAATTCAGGCCTTGCATAATTTTTTAGATATATCCCAAGAGTTTTGTGGTCATATCACATGTTTGATCTAGTTAGTGATTTGGGGCATGACAATGTATACATGCAGTAATGATTAGATCACGTATTAAGTAATTGTGCTATATCTGATGAGCTGCCCATTTATCATAGACTTATATGTTTGGACTATCACACAATAACAGATTTGTTGAGTCCATGAAGAATGATAGAGTTTCAACCATACACACAACAATATATATTTTCTTTCACATTTTTTTCTTAAGTCTCTTAGAAGCAAGGCTTTGACACTGACCTGTATCAAGGAGTGCAGAGTTATGCCATACTGACCGGCACAATACAGGGGCTCAGCACACTCTCATGTTGTCACGTATTATAGGCACTGCACTGATTCCAGTTGTGTACATTGTTTTTGCGTGGCTATGTATCATACTGTAGCAGTATGGTACTAATATGGGGCCTGATATTGAGACTTGAAACCTTGCTAAGGTGGATACAAGTATTGGTGCCAAACTGCCGGTACCGAGACATAAGACCTTGCCTAGAGGGTATGAATTAACTTTAAATTATTATACTAGATATCCTCACATTGAATTCTTGAGTCATCCCGCATGTTCCGCAGTGGGTCTCCATCGCTTTGGAGATCTAAAATTATGGCGAGCTTGTACTTGGGACAACTGACACACCAGGTCATTGTTAACAGTGCTCCCAAATTTTCTTTGCGCTTTGTCTTCGGCTAATGTGGGACACATTGCTTGCTTTGGATACTGTGTTAGAAAACAACCAAGCATCAAGCAAGCTTGCACTCGTAGCTGGGAGCTGCTGATCGCTAGAGAAATAGGTCAAGTTCCATTACCTTTCCATTCCTAAGGTTATAACTGTATTAAAACTCTGTGAATGGATCTTTCCATTCCTAAGGTTGACTCTCATTTATATTTGATCCGTGGCTTTGTTATAATTAATTACTGCTTTTAGGCAGTTCTTTCTGTAGAATAAAAAAAAAATCAGCATTTTCAGGCAGTTCTTATGGCATTTGAATTGTGGAATTATATGTATAGTTTATTTAAGTGATTATACATTTAACCTGCTTCATTTCTGCACATGTATTATGTTGAAAACTTTTTGCATGCAAATAGTTTTATCAATATCAAATTCAGTTTTACAAAAATATAATATTTCTTGTAGATGGATGAGCATGGACGGAAACCTAGTGAGGTGAAGTTTTACCGAATGACTCATATTCACCGTGATGGCACTTTTGTCAGAGATGAGTCAAAGGACTTATATGTAATTATTTATTACAATTTATTTAATGCAACGATTTTAATTTGATTTTGTTATTCAGTAAGATCTAACTAATTTTTTTAAATTAATACAGAAAGAGCTACAGCTCTTATTGCTGAGCGTGTCGATGACTCTACACAGAGTAGTCGTATTGAGACCGAGGTGTTTATGGAGCTAATGGGGCCAGAGCGCTATGATCGAGTGAGGGGTTATGGAGTTGGAGTCACCCCCACTCAGTTATCTGAGATGACTAGAAATGAACGTGTTGCTGCAGATTCTACAGATGGTGTTCACAGACTTGAGCATGAGATTGAGAAGATGTGACGAGGAGTGCCGACGATAGAGCAGGGATGGAGGAGATGCGACGGAGGAGTGCCGCCGATAGAGCAGCGATGGATTCTATGAGAGAGCACATTGAGCGGCTTACATCTATCATACACATGTTTGTTCCATACCAGGTAAATATATATTATTAAATATATATTCTTATATTATATCAATTATTTATCTAATATTGTAATTGATAGTTAAGCAAATTAAACTTTTTTAATTATTCTTATATGCATACATGTCTATCTTTGTGGGTGTCTATATATACACACACAAATGAAGAAGGGAAGGCCAATGAAATATTTGGTTTTAGTTCTTCCAACTAAAGGAGATTTGAGAAGATACTCCACATTGGATCTACTTTGCAAAAAAAAGTCAAAGATGCAAGTTTATGGGCTTCCTATGGGTGAGTATTGACATCTTTGCCTGAATTCCTATGGGGATTCATCATAGGGTCATCATCTATAAACTAAATATAGATCTGACCTAAAACCTATGCGACAGAAGAAGAGGGATTTCATCTTGAAGATAAAAAATGCGATTTGGATAAAAGTTGACAAGCTTCTTAAGGTTGGATTTATTAAAAAGTGAATTACTTCGACTGGCTAGTCAATATATGATAATGAAGAAAGTTAACATTAAATAAATGATGTGCATCAACATCATCAAGTATTGAGGCAATATGTTTTTTTTATTAATGAAGAGTAAGAAACATTAGCAACATATTGATGACCTCAAGAAAACCTTCCAAGAAGTAAGGTACTATAATTTGAAGTTGAATCCCAATAAGTGTACTTCAGAGTCTCTTCAGTAATTTTTGAGCTGTGTGATCACTTAGAGGATGATCAAGACCATCTAAAGAAAATCCAGGTCATCTTAGATATGATCGCTTTAAGAAATCTAAACGAAGTATAGAAGTTGATAAGTTGAATAGCCGCATTCAACTATTTATCTTGAAGGCCACTACAAAGTGCCTTCCATCTTTTAAGTCTTTTACTTAAAAAAGGGATCTTCACTAAGTGATCTATTTGGTGTTACCTAAATCTAATATATCCACCAAGATGAAAAATTGAATAAAATATAAGATAAGTTGCTTATTTTGCCTCATGGTGTAAGTGTTAAATTAATTATTTAGAGCTTATTTGGATAGCATAAGAATGACAAAGTCTCCATTAGAAAAGCTGGATTTTTTAAAAGATCCTTTAATGGATGTAATGGATTGAAACGAGCACTTAAGAAAGTAACTTGGGTTCTATCTCACTATTAACTAGATGAACCCATAATGAAACTAAAATTAAATATTTTAAAAGTTCTTTTTATTTATCTCTCTCTCATGCGCATGCATCCATCCTCCTCTTCCCTATCTGCTATCATTTTCCCCTTAGCCTCCTCTTACCTCTTTTTATTTCACCATTCCAAGCATTATTCAACTCCTTTCCTCCTCTTGTCTCCCTCTTCAGTAGGTTGGATGCATACTATTGATCCAATTATTAATTTTGATGAATAACAAAAATCATATGAGTATATCTTTTATTTTACTAATGATTTTGATTAAGTGTTTTAGAAATTTAAATTATTTAATTAATCAAAATCTTAAAAAAAATTGAGTTTGAATTCATTTTTATTGTCAAGTGTCAAGTTTCAGACATTAGAGTCAACTCAAGAAGTATTAGAACCGACTCCGAAGCGTATCGAAATAATTTGGTACTTTTGGCATGGATTAGAGCCAACTCCTGCAGAGATTAGAGCTGACTCTAATCAAAAGATAGAGAACCTCATTTCTGCATCAAATTAGAGCTGACTCTTGCAGAAAATTAGAGCCGACTCTAATGGTTAAATAGAGAATGATTTTTCAGGGTTCAATTAGAGTCGGCTCCAGCATTCGCTAGAGCCGACTCTAGCATGAAAAGATGTCAATTCCACGGAAAGCTAGAGCCGATCCCACAATGAGAAAATGTTACCGTTTCAAGTATCCCAACTTAGAGTCGACTCCAAGCCAGATTAGAGCCAACTCTAATCTATCAGAGGTAAATTTTAGCAGTATCAGAGATGACTCCAACATCTATCTTTTATCCAACAAACCTTAACGGTTCTTTCCTCTTTCGTGTCTAACTCATCCATAAGTACTTTTAATGCTAGTTTTCATCTAAAAGTGGATTTAAAGGAGATTATAAAAGGAGAGCTATCCGACCATTTGAAAAGAGAGAACAGGGAGAGAAAAATCCAAAAAGAAAAAGTTTAGACTTAAAATTCCAAGTGTTCAAAAAAGAGTTTAGAAAAATCCAAAGCATTCAAAAGCCAATCTTGAAGGATTTTCATAAAATAGAAAGAAGAAAAAGAGATCCCTAGTTCTTCAAAAAGCCTCTACATCAACGAATCTTTCAAAGCTTCAAGCTCAACTTGAGAAAGAACATTTCTAAGAAAAAAATAAAAGAAAAAAAAGTCTAACTTCAGAAATCTTATCTTGTTCATATTGCTTATTTGCTCATTTAAGAAGCTTTCTATCTGTTGTAACCTTGCCCTTATTACATTTTATTACTGATTCAATTAGGGAATTGAATAAGGTGGGGCAAGTTGACCTTGTGCAAACTAAGGTAGCTTGTGATAGGTTTTGTCCTGGTGAGCCTGTAAAAATCGACTAGGATCGTTGTGATCTCGTTGTAAATAACAAGTTTAAGTTATGAGCTTGTAAAATAACTCGGCTATAATCAAGGTGATTATAGTGTGGGCCCAAGAGTTGTGGATGTAGGTGTAGCTAACTCCAAACCACTATAAATTTCTTGTGTTTGTCGTGCTTGTCTCTCTTTCTTTCTACTTTATCTTTATATTCTGCTTTGCATTCTTAGCACCACACTCATTGCATTTCTTCTTGTGC
Source organism: Calamus simplicifolius (assembly GCA_900491605.1). Lineage (NCBI taxonomy): Eukaryota > Viridiplantae > Streptophyta > Magnoliopsida > Arecales > Arecaceae > Calamus > Calamus simplicifolius. The sequence goes on along the minus strand of UESW01003886.1, from coordinate 772,096 downwards.
ACTTTTACTTTGTGAAATTATTTTTAAGTACCAAATTTTTTTTAAGAACCCAATTCATCCCCTCCTCTTGAGTTGCCATCTGGACCAATAATTGGTATCAAAGCTAGTGCTCATCTTTCTTGATCTAACAATCAAGAGCTAAAGATCCAAATAGTAGCTCAAGCCGATTCTTTTTTTTTTAAGGGACAATCCATAAATCATCTACCTTTGTTTAATGGCACTAACTATTCATATTGAAAGAGAGAATGAGAATATTTATTCAAGCTTTAGACTAAGTTTTATGGAGTGCCATTATCAATAGTCCTAGAACTCCTACACACTTAGTTGATGGATCCATTATTCCTAAGCTCGAAAGAGATTGGAATGAAAATGATAAAAAAATGGCTCAGCTTAATGCCAAGGCCATAAATGTCCTATATTGCTCCTTGGATGCAAATGAATTTAATATAATATCTACTTGCATCTCAGCCAAAGAGATATTTGATCGATTGAAAGTTATCCTTGAGGATACCAACCAGGTTAAAGAATCTAAGATTAACATTCTTGTGCATAAATATGAACTCTTTAATATGGATCGGAATGAGTCCATCACTTGCATGTACACTAGATTTACTGATATAGTGAATGGATTAAATATGCATACTTCACCTTAAGGTAGTGTTTGATAGAAAAAATATTATCCATGGATAAATGTACGGGATAGAATTTATCCCCTGGCTATCCTTAGGGATATCCCTTGGCTATCCCATTGATCATATCAAATGCAAAAAGGTAAATCCATAGGATAACTTTTTTTACTCTTATTTAGAGGGATAACCAGCTATTCCTGTATTTTCTAGGAAATAAATTGAGGGAATAACCCATGGTTAACCATGGATTATCCATTTGGTTAACTTTAATCCCAGCTATCCCTTATAGTTATGGATTTTAGGAATAAGAGGGGATACCTGGATATCCCCTCTTATTCCCTATTTCAAACACTACCTAAGTAGAATACAAGAATAGAGGTGGTTTTAATTTTGCTAAGCGATCGGATTGGATCTTCATATTTCTACATATATGTATGTATGTATGCAAGGTGTGTGTATATGGTGCACATGGCTTGATGTCTGTATATAGGTATAATGTATATGGTCTGATCTATGGTATGGAGATATCTGATCTTGATGAAGGATATCTTTCTTGGTGAGGATTAGTTTGAAGGAATTAAACAGGAATAAAGGTGTGGATTGAGATGATTTTGAAAATCCATAAAGTTTGCAGATGGTATTAGAGCCAGAGAGAGAGATAGAGAGAGAGAGCTATTTTTCGACACATAAATTAAAGGTGCAGAAAAGTTATAATTTCCTTTATTTATTTGGCTACGCAACATTATTATTACTCTTGAAAGCACACAAATTCTTGAGGAATTTTGCTGCCTGCAGGGTAGAAGCTGCAGGATTACCCACTAAAATCCGATTCAAAATCCTCAAAAAACAAAACCTCGCATTAATTTGCTGCGTAACCTGGCATTAATATTTCTGGAGCTCGATCGATCGCTAGAACTGCTTCCCCTCGAACACCTGTCCAAACCCCAGCTCGAAGGAGCGACATCGGTGGACTCCACCGACGCCCCATCACTGGTGGTCACTTGGAACGACAAGCTTTGACCCACCAACTACTGGTTAGTCTGCCAGTTCTGACCCCAGTTCCTGGTCATGGCGATCCAACCGGCCGAGTTGGAGCCTTTGATCGACACCGCGTTCACGTCTCCGGCGCCGACCACGTTGTAGATCAACACAAGGATGGCATAGGGGTTGCCGTTGATCTCAAACATGATGCCACCCTTCTTGATGCAGGTGACCCTCCGGAACTAGATCGAAGTGCTTGCGGGGCGGGTTGCACCACCCGCCGTTGTCGTTGAGCTTGGAGGGATCCGGGGGGCAGTACACTACAAGAAAATACTGAAATAGCGACGCAATTATGCGTCGCTAAATTGCGACCACTTTGCGACGCCTATGTGATAACAAAATATTGCGACGCAATTAGCGACATTAGCGACTCAATAAACCAGAAAATCAAAAATAATTAATTTTTTATTTAGCGACGCAAATAATGCATCGCAATATTTTTAAATTAATTTTTTATAAAATATAAATATCAGAAAAAAATATTGCGATGCAACTCAGTGTGTCGCAATGTTTTTAAAAGAATTAAATATGTTAAATAGCGACGCATTAGCGACGCAATAAACTAGAAAATTAAAAAATTATTTTTAATTTAGCGACGCACCAATTGCGTCGCAAATAATTTAAATAAAATTAAATTTTATAAATATAAATATTAGAAAAAAATATTGCGACGTAACTCAGTGCGTCGCAATATTTTAAAAAAAATTAAATATATTAAATGTTAGAGATGAGTCAAAGGACTTATATGTAATTATTTATTACAATTTATTTCATGCAACGATTTTAATTTGATTTTGTTATTTAGTAAGATCTAACTAATTTTTTTAAATTAATACAGAAAAGAGCTACAGCTCTTATTGCTGAGCGTGTCGATGACTCTACACAGAGTAGTCGTATTCAGACCGAGGTATTTACGGAGCTAATGGGGCCAGAGCGCTACGATCGAGTGAGGGGTTATGAAGTTGGAGTCACCCCCACTCAGTTATCTGAGATGACTAAAAATGAACGTGTTGCTGCAGATTCTACAGATGGTGTTCACAGACTTGAGCATGAGATTGAGGAGATGCGACGGAGGAGTGCCGACGATAGAGCAGGGATGGAGGAGATGCGACGAAGGAGTGCCGCCGATAGAGCAGCGATGGATTCTATGAGAGAGCACATTGAGCGGCTTACATCTATCATACACATGTTTGTTCCACACCAGGTAAGTATATATATTATTAAATATATATTCTTATATTATATCAATTATTTATCTAATATATTGCAATTGATAGTTAAGCAAATTAATTTTTTTAATTATTCTTATAAGCATACATGTCTATCTTTGTGTGTGTCTATATATACACACACAAATGAAGAAGGGAAGGCCAATGGAATATTTGGTTTTAGTTCTTCCAACTAAAGGAGATTTGAGAAGATACTCCACATTGGATCTACTTTGCAAAAAAAAAGTCAAAGATGCAAGTTTATGGGCTTCCTATGGGTGAGTATTGACATCTTTGCCTGAATTCCTATGGGGATTCATCATAGGGTCATCATCTATAAACTAAATATAGATCTGACCTAAAACCTATGCGACAGAAGAAGAGGGATTTCTTCTTGAAGATTAAAAATGCGATTTGGATAAAAGTTGACAAGTTTCTTAAGGTTGGATTTATTAAAAAGTGAATTACTTTGACTGGCTAGTCAATATATGATAATGAAGAAAGTTAACATTAAATTAGAGTCGGCTCCTGCATTCGCTAGAGCTGACTCTAGCATGAAAAGATGTCAATCCCACGGAAAGCCAGGGTCGATCCCACGATGAGAAAATGTTACCGTTTCAAGTATCCCAACTTAGAGTCGACTCCAAGCCAGATTAGAACCAACTCTAATCTATCGGAGGCAAATTTTAGCAGTATCAGAGATGACTCCAACGGCTATCTTTTATCCAACAAACCTTAACAGTTCTTTCCTCTTTCGTGTCTAACTCATCCATAAGTACTTTTAATGGCTAGTTTTCATCTAAAAGTGGATTTAAAGAAGATTATAAAAGGGGAGCCATCCGACCATTTGAAAAGAGAGAATAGGGAGAGAAAAATCTAAAAAGAAAAAGTTTAGACTTAAAATTCCAAGTATTCAAAAAAGAGTTTAGAAAAATCCAAAGCATTCAAAAGCCAATCTTGAAGGATTTTTATAAAATAAAAAGAAGAAGAAGAGATCCCTAGTTCTTCAAAAAGCCTCTACATCAACGAATCTTCCAAAGCTTCAAGCCCAACTTGAGAAAGAACATTTCTAAGAAAAAAAATAAAAGAAGAAAAAAAAAAAGAAAAGTCTAACTTCAGAAATCTTCTAAATCAGGCTCTTCTATTTTATCGTGTTCATATTGTTTATTTGCTCATTTAAGAAGCTTTCTATCTATTGTAACCTTGCCCTTATTACATTTTATTACTGATTCAATTAGGGAATTGAATTAGGTGAGGCAAGTTGACCTTGTGCAAACTAAGGTAGCTTGTGATAGGTTTTGTGCTAGTGAGCCTGTAAAAATCGACTGGGTTCGTTGTGATCTCGTTGTAAAATAACAAGTTTAAGTTATGAGCTTATAAAATAACTCGGCTATAATCAAGGTGATTATAGTGTGGGCCCAAGAGTTGTGGATGTAGGTGTAGCTAACTCCGATCCACTATAAATTTCTTGTGTTTGTCGTGCTTGTCTCTCTTTCTTTCTACTTTATCTTTATATTCTGCTTTGCATTCTGAGCACCATACTCATTGTATTTATCCTTGTGCACTTTTACTTTGTGAAATTATTTTTAAGTGCCAAATTTTTTTTTAAGAACCCAATTCATCCCTCCCTCTTGAGTTGCCATCTGGGCCAATAATTGGTATCAGAGCTAGTGCTCATCCTTTCTTGATCTAACAATCAAGAGCTAAAGATCCAAATAGTAGCCCAAGCCGATTCTTCTTTTTTTAAGGGACAATCCACAAATCATCCACCTTTGTTTAATGGCACTAACTATTCATATTGGAAAGCTAGAATGAGAATATTCATTCAAGCTTTAGACTAAGTTTTATGGAGTGCCATTATCAATGGTCCTAGAACTCCTACACACTTAGTTGATGGATCCATTATTCCTAAGCTCGAAAGAGATTGGAATAAAATGATAAAAAAATGGCTCAGCTCAATGCCAAGGCCATAAATGTCCTATATTGCCCCTTGGATGCAAATGAATTTAATATAATATCTACTTGCATCTTAGCCAAGGAGATATGGGATCGATTGAAAGTTATCCTTGAGGATACCAACCAGGTTAAAGAGTCTAAGATTAACATTCTTGTGCATAAATATGAACTCTTTAATATGGATCGGAATGAGTCCATCACTTGCATGTACACTAGATTTACTGATATATTGAATGGATTAAATGTGCGTACTTCACCTTAAGGTAGTGTTTGATAGAAAAAATATTATCCATGGATAAATGTACGGGATAGAATTTATCCCCTGGCTATCCTTAGGGATATCCTTTGGCTATCCTATTGATCATATCAAATGCAAAAAGGTAAATCCATAGGATAACTTTTTTTTACTCTTATTTGGAGGGATAACCAGCTATTCCTGCATTTTCTAGGGAATAAATTGAGGGGATAACCCATGGATTATCCATTTGGTTAACTTTATTCCTAGCTATCCCTTATAGTTATGGTTTTTGTGAATAAGAGGGGATATCCAGGGATATCCCCTCTTATTCCCTATTTCAAACACTACCTAAGTAGAATACAAGAATAGAGGTGGTTTTAATTTTTGCTAAGCGATCGGATTGGATCTTCATATTTCTACATACATGTATGTATGTATGCAACGTGTGTGTATATGGTGCACGTGGCTTGATGTTTGTATATAGGTATTGATATGACTGATCCCGCATCATCAAGATAAAAGGTAACGGCAGCTAATGACCCCGAGACCCCCCATCGGTCTCGGGGTGCACCGGCATTCTCCCCACCCCCAGGACCCCTTCCGGCCTCGGGGTGGGGTCATCATCTTTTGACCCCGAGACCCCCCACCGGTCTCGGAGTGCACCGGCATTCTCCCCACCCCCGGGACCCCTTCCGGCCTCGGGGTGGGGTCATAATCTTTTGACCCCGAGACCCCCATCGGTCTCGGGGTGCACCGGCATTCTTCCCACCCCTGGGACCCCTTCCGGCCTCGGGATGGGGTCATCATCTTTTGACCCCAAGACACCCCATCAGTCTCGGGGTGCACCGGCATTCTCCCCACCCCCGGGACCCCTTCCGGTCTCGGGGTGGGGCCATCATCTCTTGACCCCGAGACCCCCCACCGGTCTCGGGGTGCACCGGCATTCTCCCCACCTCCGGGACCCCTTCCGGTCTCGGGGTGGGGCCATCATCTCTTGACCCTGGGACCCCTTCCGGTCTCGGGGTGGGGTCATCATCTCTTTACCCCGAGACCCCCCACCGGTCTCGGGGTGCACCGGCATTCTCCCCACCCCCAGGACCCCTTCCAGTCTCGGGGTGGGGCCATCCTCTCTTGACCCCGAGACCCCTCACCGGTCTCAGGGTGTACCGGCATTCTCCCCACCCCCGGTACCCCTTCCGGTCTCGGGGTGGGGTCATCATCTTTTGACCCCGAGACCCCCCATCGGTCTCGGGGTGCACTGGCATTCTCCCCACCCCTGGGACCCCTTCCGGTCTCGGGGTGGGGCCATCATCTCTTGACCCCGAGACCCCCCACCGGTCTCGGGGTGTATCGGCATTCTCCCCACCCCTGGGACCCCTTCCGGTCTCGGGGTGGGGTCATCATCTCTTGACCCCGAGACCCCCCATCGGTCTCGGGGTGCACCGGCATTCTCCCCACCCCCGGGACCCCTTCTGGTCTCGGGGTGGGGTCATCATCTCTTGACCCCGAGACCCCCCACCGGTCTCGGGGTGCACCGGCATTCTCCCCACCCCGGGACCCCTTCCGGTCTCGGGGTGGGGTCATCATCTCTTGACCCCGAGACCCCCCATCGGTCTCGGGGTGCACCGGCATTCTCTCCACCCCCGGGATCCCTTCCGGTCTCGGGGTGGGGCCATCATCTCTTGACCCCGAGACCACCCATCGGTCTCGGGGTGTAACGGCATTCTCCCCACCCCCGGGATCCCTTCCGGTCTCGGGGTGGGGTCATCATCTCTTGACCCCGAGACCCCCCATCGGTCACGGGGTGCACCGGCATTCTCCCCACCCCGGGACCCCTTTCGGTCTCGGGGTGGGGTCATCATCTCTTGACCCCGAGAACCCCCACCGGTCTCGGGGTGCACCGGCATTCTCCCCACCCCCGGGACCCCTTTTGATCTTGGGGTGGGGCCATCATCTCTTGACCCCGAGACCCCCCACCGGTCTCGGGGTGCACCGGCATTCTCCCCACCCCCGGGACCCCTTCCGGTCTCGGGGTGGGGCCATCATCTCTTGACCCCGAGACCCCCCACCGGTCTCGGGGTGCACCGGCATTCTCCCCACCCCGGGACCCCTTTCGGCCTCGGGGTGAGGTCATCATCTTTTGACCCCGAGACCCCCCACCGGTCTTGGGGTGCACCAGCATTCTTCCCACCCCCGGGACCCATTCCGGTCTCGGGGTGGGGCCATCATCTCTTGACCCCGAGACCCCCACCAGTCTCGGGGTGCACCGGCATTCTTTCCACCCCCGGGACCCCTTCCGGTCTCGGGGTGCGGCCATCATCTCTTGACCCCGAGACCCCCCACCGGTCTCGGGGTGCACCGGCATTCTCTCTACCCCGGGATCCCTTCCGGTCTCGGGGTGGGGTCATCATCTCTTGACCCCGAGACCCCCCACCGGTCTCGGGCTGCACTGGCATTCTCCTCACCCCCGGGACCCCTTCCAGTCTCGGGTGGGATCATCATCTCTTGACCCCGAGACCCCCATCGGTCTCGGATGCACCGGCATTCTCCCCACCCCTGGGACCCCTTCAGGTCTCGGAGTGGGGTCATCATCTCTTGACCCCAAGACCCCCCATTGGTCTCGGGGTGCACCAGCATTCTTCCCACCCCTAGGACCCCTTCCGGTCTCGGGGGTGGGGTCATTAGCGATTGGCGTGCAGTTCAATCGTCGAAAGAAATGATGACTCCAGGCCACACGGCGCACCCACATGATTCTCCGTATGCCCGTGATTGCACCCCGTTACGGAGGGCCATACCTCATAACGGCGTATGGTGCATTGCATGTCCCTGTGCATGGCCATGCCTCGCTACGGCGTACGATTCGCTACCACTTGCGACTGTGCTCGGTCATATCAGCCGACGGCGTGCACTGAATGCCTTCGCAACTGTTAGACACATGCGATATCACGTCGGTAGGCGGTACGAGATGTCCCCGGCGTGCGCAGCGATGGTACGATGGTGATCTTCCGAAACAGTAAGATAGGATATTCAAATAGGTATAAAAGCACGTGCTCGCACTGTAAGTAGGGATTTAAACTTTGGTTTTCTGAGCTTTCTTTCTCCCAGCAAAACCCTAACAGTCTCAGTTCTTTTTCGCTGAGCGGTTCTTTGTCTGAGCCCAGGTGACTGACTTAATCGTCGGAGGATCCCTACCGGTACCGCCGGTCTTCGGGACTTTTCTTGCAGGGCTCCGAGGAGAAAGACGTCCGTCTTTCCGGTGTTTAAGGAAAATGACTTGGCGTCATCAGGTATAATGTATATGGTCTGATCTATGGTATGGAGATATCTGATCTTGATGAAGGATATCTTTCTTGGTGAGGATTAGTTTGAAGGAATTAAACAGGAATAAAGGTGTGGATTGAGATGATTTTTGAAATCCATAAAGTTTGCGGATGGTATTAGAGCCAGAGAGAGAGAGAGAGAGAGAGAGAGAGAGAGAGAGAGTTATTTTTCGACACATAAATTAAAGGTGCAGAAAAGTTATAATTTCCTTTATTTATTTGGCTACGCAACATTATTATTACTCTTGAAAGCACACAATTCTTGAGGAATTTTGCTGCCTGCAGGGTAGAAGCTGCAGGATTACCCACTAAAATCCGATTCAAAATCCTCAAAAAACAAAACCTCGCATTAATTTGCTGCGTAACCTGGCATTAATATTTCTGGAGTTCGATCGATCGCTAGAACTGCTTCCCCTCGAACACCTGTCCAAAACCCCAGCTCGAAGGAGCGACATCGGTGGACTCCACCGACGCCCCATCACTGGTGGTCACTTGGAACGACAAGCTTTGACCCACCAACTGCTGGTTAGTCTGCCAGTTCTGACCCCAGTTCCTGGTCATGGCGATCCAACCGGCCGAGTTGGAGCCTTTGATCGACACCGCGTTCACGTCTCCGGCGCCGGCCACGTTGTAGATCAACACAAGGATGAAATAGGGGTTGCCGTTGATCTCAAACATGATGCCACCCTTCTTGACGCAAGTGACCCTCCGGAACTGGATCGGGATGATCCCCGCGTGGTAGTCCTTCACGAGCTCGACGAACATGGGCATGGAGAGATCGAAGTGCTTGCGGGGCGGGTTGCACCACCCGCCGTTGTCGTTGGGCTTGGAGGGATCCGGGGGGCAGTAGTTGGTGGCGGTGATCGTGATGCTGCCGGGAGCGCACCACTGGGGGTCGTTGTAGCACCAGACTTCGTAGCATGCTCCGCATGTGAGGCCATCGTTGAAGAGGGCTGTGCTTAGAGCCGCCGTTTCGAGGCCGTACCCTTGCTTGTTGAGATCGCCATATCCACACGCTCCTTCTGCATGTATACGTGCATGAGCGAGCGAAAGAGAAAATATATGTGTCAGTACTGATGTTCTCCAAAAGAAAAAAATAAATAAATAAATAAACTGTCCAATTATTGCATGGAGAAACGGATCGATCATATATGAGTTTTCCTTCGTAATTACATCTTTCATATCATTAATTGTATAAGATCAAGTTTTTCTTAATAATTAGATCTTAAGATCAAAAGTTTTTTTTTTAATAATTAAATCCTCCAAACCAATGAAATCTTCATCTTATAGATTTTTTTTTAAAAAAAAAAAACCTCCAAAATTAAGGAACTTTATCATATATAATTTCTGAACAAAAAGCTATCATCTAATACAAAAGTAATGCAATATAAGAAATACGTTAAGTAGAGAACATGGTTTATGGATATTGAAAGCGTTATCATTCTCTTAAAACCAAAAAAAAAACTCACGCATGGTTTCTGCTCCACTCATGTCTCCATAGAAGGTGGCAGTCCCGGTGACAATTGTCCCATCTATGGCCATGACTCCAAAGGCCGTGAGTGAGGCAATAGCTGCGGCACAAACCATGACAATGAGAATCCTGGCCATCTTCGCTATCTTGCTATGAGAATTATAATGCCAGAACTGGGTGCTATTTTATTTATAAGACAAGAACACCCTTAAATGGAACCAATTACATGGATGGAAGGAATCAATTGGATACGAGATCATTTCTATTAATTATAATCTTTAATAAATTTTATTGTTAAAACAGAGCATTCAAAATTAATCAATGATGGTAATTAATTTTAATTATGAGTAATTAATAGACTCCTATTTATTGTATTATATATATATATTGACAAACCAGTAATGTCACAAAAACATAGTGCCAAATTCTTGGTATATTAAAAATATAATAACATAAATAGCCAAAAAAATTAATATAAAAAATAAAATCTATTCCTTTGTAAAGAAGTCAAATGGACCGTTTTCATAAGTATTGATTAGGGACTTGAATAATAAGAGCGCTTAATTTATGATTAGATAATAAATATATTATTTATTATAGAATCAATAATACTTATGGAGAAAGATATTATTAAAGAGGTTAACGAAAAATATCTAGCTTTAATTATGAACCATTTATGGAGGATTGGTTTCTATGATATGGAATGGGATGCTTACCAAAAACTCAAGATGATACATTTCGAAACTTTGATTCCTTGCTGTTCTTTGTAATATGTGATACATTTTGGAACTAATGGATGATTTCTTTCCAATTTAGATCTAAACATGATGCTTATCCAAAACTCAATATGATAATGCATTATAAAGTTTGGTTCGATTTAGAAGGACGGTTTCGTGGAAGATGTTGATTTGCATGAAAATCTTTGTGATTTGAACATTTGTTTCCTTTCTTGGAACACGCTTGCTTGCAATATCCTTCCAATTTAGGCGGTTGTACATACATTATGTGTATATATATACACACGTGAACGCATGCAAACTAAATTAGACATTATGGTTATGTTTCATAGTTGATAATCTATCCAAATTATCAATAATTTAAATTGGGCTCACTAGATAACTTTATTTGATATATATTTAAATGGTAATTGAAATCTGGATTACTTCTCATGAGGCAATCTAGATTACGTTAGAAGGACGTGGTTATCCGCATTACCGGATATATTGTGATATACCAGATATATTGTGATATGATAAGTTTTTTTTGACAACGCCTTATCCTCTTCCATGAAAATAAAATTATCCCCTTTTATTCCGTAAAAACAAAATTATTCCCTTCTAAATGCTACTTCGCTTATCCTGTCACGGTGCTTACCCTCGCAAAGAAAAACAAAATCCTCATGCCATGCTAAATAGATAAAATAATATCTAATGATACCTTCGTGAAGGTGGCTGTCATAGACTTCTTCTCATTTAAATATCATCTTATGTTGGTGATATAAACGTTAAAACATGAACTGTAGGTTCACTCCCTGGAATTCCTTCATCATCGTATACTAAGGGGCAGATCATTTCCCATCAAGGAATGAAAGGGAGTGAGATATAGAGATGGGGCCATGCCTGGCACAGCACAGCTCAGGCCCGCTGGGCCTAAAAAAAATTTAGGTCATGCTGTGCTGAGCTTGGTTCGCGGCTGAACTTTTTAAGCCCGACACCGCTCCTTTTAATGGGCCGTGCTTGGCACACCTGGTACTATAGCAACCGGGCCGTGCTGGGCTGGGCTATGGGCAGCCTGGTTCAATGCCCACCTTTAGTGGGATACCAGACAAACCCAAGCCTCAATGAAAATACCAAGCACATAGAACCCAGACTTGGGATTTGAGGATGGGGACTTTTGATGGCTGCGAACCCCAATGGCCATGCATGCTTTGCTGGTAGAGATGAGGGCTAACCATGGCCCTCAAATTTTTTTTCTTTTTATTTTTTAAGAAAAAAGCAGAGGAGGTCACTCCCAATGAATTCATTAATGTTTTATCTTTTAATTTTTGATCAAGATTCTATTTTTAAAAACCAATCAAGTAGATGGCTTTTCCTAGAAGAATTAGCGCTTATAATAAGTTGATAGTTTTCTCTTGTCCTTCCTTTCCTTTTTTTAATTAAAAAAAGGGATAACATTGTTTTCTTCTTAAATTACCTTATCAAGAGTTTTAGGCTGCATTTGATTTTCAAGATTATTTATTATTTATTATTTTATAATATTAAAAAATATAATTGAAAATTAAACATAAAATTATATTTTATTTTTATTTCATTATAAATGATGCTTTTAAGAAGATAAGTAAAAAAACCATGAACTCCTATGTTCTAAACTCTCTAGATTTTCTATTTTTTATATAAATAGTGAAAAAATCTTATATATTCTTAATTTCTAACATTATAGATGTTATATTTTTTAAAAAACTATTTCACTTTATCAAACATGTTTTCATAGGTATTTTTAATTTCTATAAAAATTTTATATAGTACACCATGAAATTTGATCTTCACGGCAATAATAGTTATTAGTTTAACAAAATTTGCTACGTGGTAATATTCTTTTATACCAAGTGATGGTATTAATAAAAAGAAAATATTTAAGCTTTTTTGAGAAGTTAACTTTTTTTTCTTGTAAAGAATATCTAATTCCTCTCTTCTTTCCAATCTTTTCATACCTTCTCATTTTTTTTCTTTCTTTATTTTATATATTTTTCTTATTTTCTAAGTCAAAAAGCCATCGATAAAAAATAAATAAATGCTACAAGCTCTCACTTTACTTTGACATTTTTTCTTAATCTTTTCATTCATTTGTCCTACATAATTCAATAAAAATATCTACCATCTAGCTAATCTTCTAACCTATTGGATTAATAAATCAAATAAATGCTTTTGCTAAGACAGTTGAAACTATTTTAAAATTTTGAAAGAAGATATTTATATATATTACTATTCAAATTATTATTGAATTATTTATATTGCTTATTACTGTTCAGTTTATTATTAGATTTTATGTTAGTAATTTTTATTATGTATGCCGTATATTTAGATCATGTATGTTCCATTTTGTTATATGTAGAGTGCCATTTTCTTAATTTGAGGATCATCAAATTTAGGCATTGTCATTTATAAATACAAGTTTTTCAAACCAAATATATAATATTATATTATTTTTTAATAAATTTGATTTTGAGTTATTTTGAAAATTTGATGTTATATGACTGGTAATCTATTTATCATACCAAACATAGTAATCAATATTACTGTAACATTACCTGTGTATATCAAACATAGTAATCAACATTACTATCAATCTATCCTATGATAATCTAACTTGTAGACAATCCACATTATCATTTAGGATTGTCTAATGATGCACCAAATGCAACCTATGTGTTAAATACATATATATATATATATATACATACATTGTGAATATATATACACTTGCACAAAAATCCTTCTAGTTTAGGTGTGTCTGCATGCATGCATATATGCATACATGTCTATCTTTGTGTGTGTCTATATATACACACACAAATGAAGAAGGGAAGGCCAATGGAATATTTGGTTTTAGTTCTTCCAACTAAAGGAGATTTGAGAAGATACTCCACATTAGATCTACTTTGCAAAAAAAAGTCAAAGACGCAAGTTTATGGGCTTCCTACGGGTGAGTATTGACATCTTTGTCTGAATTCCTATGGGATTCATCATAGGGTCATCATCTATAAACTAAATATAGATCTGACCTAAAACCTATGCGACAGAAGAAGAGGGATTTCTTCTTGAAGATTAAAAATGCGATTTGGATAAAAGTTGACAAGCTTCTTAAGGTTGGATTTATTAAAAAGTGAATTACTTCGACTGGCTAGTCAATATATGATAATGAAGAAAGTTAACATTAAATAAATGATGTGCATCAACATCATCAAGTATTGAGGCAATATGTTTTTTTTATTAATGAAGAGTAAGAAACATTAGCAACATATTGATGACCTCAAGAAAACCTTCCAAGAAGTAAGGTACTATAATTTGAAGTTGAATCCCAATAAGTGTACTTCAGAGTCTCTTCAGTAATTTTTGAGCTGTGTGATCACTTAGAGGATGATCAAGACCATCTAAAGAAAATCCAGGTCATCTTAGATATGATCGCTTTAAGAAATCTAAACGAAGTATAGAAGTTGATAAGTTGAATAGCCGCATTCAACTATTTATCTTGAAGGCCACTACAAAGTGCCTTCCATCTTTTAAGTCTTTTACTTAAAAAAGGGATCTTCACTAAGTGATCTATTTGGTGTTACCTAAATCTAATATATCCACCAAGATGAAAAATTGAATAAAATATAAGATAAGTTGCTTATTTTGCCTCATGGTGTAAGTGTTAAATTAATTATTTAGAGCTTATTTGGATAGCATAAGAATGACAAAGTCTCCATTAGAAAAGCTGGATTTTTTAAAAGATCCTTTAATGGATGTAATGGATTGAAACGAGCACTTAAGAAAGTAATTTGGGTTCTATCTCACTATTAACTAGATGAACCCATAATGAAACTAAAATTAAATATTTTAAAAGTTCTTTTTATTTATCTCTCTCTCATGCGCATGCATCCATCCTCCTCTTCCCTATCTGCTATCATTTTCCCCTTAGCCTCCTCTTACCTCTTTTTATTTCACCATTCCAAGCATTATTCAACTCCTTTCCTCCTCTTGTCTCCCTCTTCAGTAGGTTGGATGCATACTATTGATCCAATTATTAATTTTGATGAATAACAAAAATCATATGAGTATATCTTTTATTTTACTAATGATTTTGATTAAGTGTTTTAGAAATTTAAATTATTTAATTAATCAAAATCTTAAAAAAAATTGAGTTTGAATTCATTTTTATTGTCAAGTGTCAA